>CAJUYI010000805.1:55331-71136 GCA_910591695.1 Galerucella pusilla
TTTTTTTAATGTGATGACAATTCATTGCTCATTTTTTTCATAATGGGTAATGTATTCAATTTCCATTACTCATTAATTTTTTTTAATGATGAATTAAATTAATTCCATTGAATTTTTTTTAATGAACAATTGTAGTACATTTTAATTTTTAATTCTTAATGAATAATGAGACATTTTTCATTACAATTTTTTGTCTAAATAATTAATGTAATTTTGTTTCATTACTCATTTTTTCTTTTATTTTCAATGGGTTGAAAAAGAGTATTTCACAGCTCATTTTGGTCAAGTAAAAAATAATTTCTAGTCATTTATTTTACTTTTTGGTAGATTAGAGGAATAAGAGTACTTGTTCGGATGATACAAATTTTAAAAATTTTGGTTCTGCTTGATTGAAAGATAAGTTGGGATGGGTGAGGCAAGGTAAAACAAGAACTCCTCGATAATTATTATTCCATCGACTGAATTTTGCAAGATTTCGATTTTTTTTATTTTCATTGAATTTAACATTTCAGAATTGAAAAAAATTTGACAAATGGCCAAAATGATCTCAAAAATTTGAAAATTTGTTCAAAAATCGAAAATTTTTTTGAAAATTCAAAATTTTATCAAAAATCGAAAATTTTTTCGAAAATTCAAAATTTTGATAAAATTTCGATTTTTTCGAAAATTCAAAATTTTTCCGAAAATTCAAAATTTTTTCAAAAATCGAAATTTTCTATGAAAATTCAAAATTTTATCAAAAATCGAAATTTTTTCAAAAATTCAAAAATTTGAAATTAATTTCATCAAATATTGAAAATTTTTGGAAAATCGAAAAATGTTCTTAAACAATTCATCTTAAAGACCAATACAATATCTTCTGTATGTTCCTTGTGGTATATTATTCATTCTTTTTTAATTTCTTGGGAAATTAAACCACAATATTTTTAAATTCTTCATTTCAACGTTTCGGTAGCGTTCCAGCTGCCGTTGTCAAGAAAAAATAAGTAGAAATTAATTTTTTTATCCCTAACTGACACAACAGAAAAAATTTGACAACTAGACTACCGAAACGTTGAAATAAAGAATTTCCCAAGAAATTAAAAAAGAACCAATACAATAGTTAGATTTCTATTAACCCTCCTGAAAATTAGTCCAGTGGAAAAAAAAAAGTGAAAAATGTGATTCATTTTTGATCTGGAAGTTTCTAAAAGTAAACCTATTTGAGATTTGTATTGTTTTAATGACCAATGTCATTGATACACATTTTTGTTTTTTTTAATGAATAATGCATAAGACAAATGCATTATTTTTTACATTAGGATTTTTGCAACTCTGATTAAAGATTAGTTGTTTCAAAAATGTTGAGTAGTATAGTTTAGATATAGACAAAACCTGTTAAGTTAAGTTTTGGCGTGTTATATTTTGTACAAAATCAGGATATCATTCTCCTGTAAGTCAGTGTCAAAAAAATATTTTTTTTAGTATTGTTCCTATTATTTTGCCAGTCTTAGTTTTTGATTCTGGTACCTAAATATATGTTTTGAAGATTCTCCAATCTTTATTTCATTTTAGACACACATTCTCTCAATCGAGAGTTTCGTGTAAATCACAACAAGTTCGTGAAACTTTAGTGTTTGGATCCTAAAAACCAGAGGATCTGAACATTAGTAAAATTTAACATTTAGAGGTCTTATAGAATTTTTATGTTTGCTTCATTACGAACCACAATACACCAATTTTTAATCCCGACTACCGATTAAAAGGAAAATAATTGCCTCATTTTAGAAAAAAAAAAAGATGGTATTCGAGCAGCGCATGCAACCCAGCACCGATCACTTACTGAACTAACAAACTTGTAACTTGCCCAGATAACTTAAAATTAGGAGATATCAATTCTTGGTACTTCGGATTGTACTTTAACCAATTCAGTAACATCTGGCAGGCTTGATTGTAGTAATTTTCGTTGGTGTAACTGACCGCTAATGACATTAACGCCATTAAATTTGTTGGATCTAACTGGAGGCACTTATTAAGTGCTGATATTGCATTGGGATCCTTGAAAAGAGCAGGTGTATGTATACAAATTTTATTAAAAAAAAATTCACTCACCTGTTCGTTTTCGGCTTGTGTCTTACCAAGTAAAAGCCAAGCTTCAACATTTTCCGATTCTTGCTTTACTGCTGCTTCAAAGCACAGTACAGCACTAGGAAAATCGTCTTTTTCTAAAAATTCTTTACCCCTTTCTAGAGGATTCGGCACTTCCAGCATAGGATTTTCGTCACTAAATTTATATTCCTATAAAGACAACTAAATGTTAGTTTTTTAAAGCCGCGTGATTTAAAAAAATACATAATATTATAATTCAAACAATAAAATAAGGTTACCTTTGTAGCTGTGTTATAATATGAATTGAATTCATCTATCCATGGTTGAGATGGATCCATTTCTGTGTCTGAAATTTTTTTAAATTCTTCCTGCAATTTATTCCAAAATTCAGTATTAAACTCGTCATCTTTTGTAGATTGAGCTTGTTCGTGTTCATCTGCCCATGTTTGAGCCACTTTTTCTGTGTTGCTTTTTGTTTGTGCTTCTTCATCAAAATATTCCTTTGTCCAATCTGCAGCTTCTTGTTCTGTGAGTTTTCCTTCTTCTACAGTACTATCACCTTCTTCCTTCATGAATTTCATGAACTAAATATTAAATTCATTTATAATTGATACTATATTTGAAAATACATTTTAGCAAAGACAAAATGCCTGAAATACAACAGAAATGAAGTAATGAGGTGTTGTACAGAATTTAAAATTATAACAGGTAAGTATTCTGTTCAAATTGGACAATTAAATATCATTAGCACATTCGTGTTGAGATAAGAAATGTTGGAAATATGTATACAATAGTCACATTTATGTTGAATTTTAGAAACCATTTTGAACCATTACAATATTGATTAAATAAGAATCATTATCTTATAGTGAAAACATTGCTAAAGTATGGAAATTGCTATTTTATAGTGATATAATATGAAAATTGCAATTTCAAGTGGAAAAAGCCATTTAAATTTATAAAATTATCATAAACGGTTTTTTAAAAGTGAAAAAACATGAAGAATGATAGTTTTAGGTGAAAAATGCAAAGAAGGTAAATTAAAGTAAAAACACATAAAAACTTATTTTTTAAAGTGAAAAATACTTTTTAAAACTTAAATATTTACAAAAATTATTATTTAAAATTGAAAGTAATCAAAGATATTAATATTTTAAACTGAAAAAGAATGAAATTACAATTTTAAATTGTGAAAACATTAACCTTATTATCAAAACATACAAAATATTCTCCAGCATTACTTTAAATGATTTGAGATTGAGTTATCAGATAATTATTCAACCTAGGTTTCACTTGCAATATAATTTATGGAATTTAAAACCTAGGTATGATGAATTTACCTTTGAATAAACATATTGCGAATCACCTACATCTTCTAGAGCCTCTTCGGATAACAATGAGTCTAATGGGTCATTCAAAACTTCATTGGTCCAGGTATTTGCCACATCTTGAAAATCATATTCTCTCTGTTCCTGTGAAATTATCTCAGCCCAAACATTCTCATTGTTATGTGCATCCTAAAAAAAGTTTAAAAAATAAATTACTCAATAATTAAAATTGTTTCACCATCTAAAATTCCAGTATAAAGTAAATCTTTCACTGACAAGGTCAAATTGTTTGTTCAATAAATTGATATATCTTTTCTTACATTAAACCTTTTTCCATCTTCTATATATTGAAGAGCCCATGCATTATCATGTAGTTGATCTTTGACTGTTGAAGCAGGAATGGGAGGTAAAGCTGACCTTTGAGATTCGATTTCATGCATTTCTCTCATTAAATCTGCAAATTAAGTTGATGTAATTTACTTTTTAAATTAATTGAAAAATATAAGACCTACCGTCCATTCTAAAAGTCTGTGGTATGGCTCTAGATTCCTGAAGAAATTGCTCGACCAATTGGTCTGAGCTACTTTGAAACACTTGCCCATGATTATCAGAAAATGTATGATCACGGGTAATATGTGAAGTTAATTTTGACAAAGGATTTGCTTGGCCACATTCTGCTTCTGTTAAAGGTCTAAACGCCATTTTTAAAATGTATTGAACTTTGACAATATTCACTTGTACAATTTAATAAAATCACTACATGCGGATGTAAAACCTAAATTATTGTAATTCTCGTATTCTACTTTAGATAAGCTAAAAGTAAAGTGTAAAAAAGTAATGTAATGTCAGAGTAATGTCTAATGACGTTTCCCTTCTCCCACTTCACGTTCCAAATAATCTTAAGCTCGTAGTGCAGGTCGGATATTTTTAACAAGAAAGTAAACAGAATTCACATCTAGCCAATAAAAAGCTGTGAATTTAATTTGCGTTCATAGAGATGAATAGGAATATACCTCCTGTGATGCTGATGATGTCAAGGAAAACATATGATCCAAAATGTGTTATTGAACCTGTAGTAGTAGTATACCAGGTTCAAACGAAAATTTGTATTTGTTTCGTACAAAATATTGCAGGTTTTATAATAATTATTATGAATATATAAAAGATAAATAAGTTATTACAACTCGTATAAGAAATGTGATAAAAATTTATATTATAATATTCATTAATGTAACAAATACCAATTATTTTTCATAGTAGCAAACGTATCTAGCTAAACCTTATATTTTTTCAGGAACCTAAATGTTTTATTGTAGAGACTATTCACCGGGATAAAACATTATCAAGATATTCACATAGTAGGTACCTATAATTCTAAAGTTATTAATTTGGATTGCAATTTATAACAAAGCAATAATACCAACAAATATTTGATTCAGTATTTATTTCAGAATCACAACTACATAAAAAATAAATACAATGTTAACTAAAATTACAAATCTTATGTGACACAAGTACATTCTATAATCTACCTCTACCTGATAAAACAACCATGGAACGCATACAAAATATCAGACAATTTGATGATTATTTCCAACCATTTTTAAACTGAATGTCATTACACTGGAATACTAAAATATAAAAATTAAGAAACTAATACAAACTATTTGAATCCACACAATAGAACCCTGTAGATTTATTTAATTTTTACAAGCTTTTATTTACGTATTTTTGTATTCCAACCATCCCACATTAAAACAAAAGCATCCATTAAAGTATAAAACATATAAATGATCATACCCACAACAATTAAACCAGCACTAATAGCTATCACAGACAATTTTCTATTTCTGGTTTTTAATTGTACTAATTGTGATTGGTGTGTTACTAATAATTTTTTAACATCTAAAAGCTCTCGTTTTATATCTTTTTGTTTTGTTTTTGGTAAGAAGTGGTTTTTTAATTTCTTCTCTAAAAGTCTTATTCTGTTATTAGTTGATTTTATAGCATTTTCTATTTCAACTATCTGAAACACATGATACAATGTTTTTTTAAAAATAAAGGTTTACTTGAATAACATTCATACCTCATTCACAGATTGCATTGTCTCATTTAAATTAAGAAATTTAATATGTTTTTACAGTAGATATATTTTTAAAAGGGTGAACCCTTTTGAAAAAAGTGTTTTTCATGGTATCCCATTTCATCTACAATATTTATAAAATTTTCTATGATAATTTTATTGAAACGTTGTTTACAGAATGTCAATAATGTCATGTGCAATATCAGATAATACACCAACTAACCATAGAAAAAGAATGCGTTAGGTTAGGTTGATTTTCACTAACTGGTGTATTCCATAGAGAAATACGGTGTACTTTGTGATAGACTCCGTTTCACATAAGGCTAACCCACTAGAAGTCTGAAGTTGCAGTCGTATGCGGGAAGAAGCTGCACATTTCTGTGGTTTTAGTGATGTAGGTTACGAACAAGGATGTTAGATAACATCCTTGGGTTACGAGAGCTTATTTTCCCGTCATATTCCACCCACCACGTCAAATTTAGTAGTTGAGGTGCACATGCGTCCAAGCAGCCTTTAACCTTCTATTCGATTCGATGTGACTGAATGTGAGCTGATTATCGCAGTTGGTATGGTATTGAGATTACAACTCAGAGCCCAGAGGTCGTAGGTTCGAAACCCGGTTAGGTTCTGGGGACCTATTCTCAGCTGCTGAAAGTTGAGATACGCATACGTAATGTTTATAAATGCGAAGGTTCCTATTTTTGAACATTCGCAATTGGTTCGCATGCGTATATATCATTCGAAATTGCAGCGAGCGGGATATTTTAAGTGAATCACATATACGAATGCGCATTTGCCATAGGTACATAACCTCGCTTTTGTATATGATTTAAAGTGTATGGCATGGTGTATTCATTGACATATATGCCAATGGGTGTATTACAATTTATTCGTTTTTGAGTTCGAGTTAGTTTTGTAAGACTTTAGTTTTGTAAATAAATGGCTGCACAGTTTGTTCACTTGCTTTTAATCCAAGCATCACAAGATGCTGAAGAGAGAGCACCCCAAATTTATGAAAGACGGCGAAATCTCAAAATACCTATAGAAGTTTGCAACATGCCTTTATATTTACCTTTATTAATATCCATTATTCTTGTATGCTAGAATTAACAAAAATTAGATTTGAGTTCACATAATTTCCCTTAGAACCCCAGAAGACTTCTAGCAGTAAACGATAAAACGAGGGTAGAATTGGGTAGAATCCAAAAATTTTAAATACCGTACGTCGGAGGTGTTGATTCTCGGTCAAGGGAACAGCGCTCCCCAAGAGAACACATTTTTTGTCATTATTTCGTTTGATTACTCAGTCATTTCAGTGACAAGGACAAAAGATCTCTCCTCTCAGGGAGCGCTGTTCCCTGGAGGCGAATTCTCGGGCCAGGGAAGAGCGCTCCCCAAGAGAACACATTTTTTGTCTTTATTTCACTTGGATAGTCTGTCTCTTCAGTGACAAGGACAAAAGATCTCTTCTCTCGTGGAGCGGAGTTCCCTGGCCCGAGAATCGGCACCCTGGCCCGAGAATCGGCACCCAGGGGATTTTATAGACATCAGCTCAGCCGCAGCATGTGCTAATGCTGTATTGCCATGTTTACGCGAGTGTGTTTAGCTAACCGTTCGTAAACACTTGCGAACCACGTATGCGAATAGGAAAGAATACAATATTCATTACGAATGCGCATGTAGCCATTCGTAAATTGTTATATGCGAATGCAAATTTGCATATGCTGAGAATAGGTCCCCTGGACTTTGTTTTTTTTAGTTTTTTATTTCTTATTTTCTGATATTTCTATACATAGTTACACTTTGATCAACCGGGTTTGGGTCTGGGTTTTCTTGTTTTTTTTTAGTTTTCTTTTTCTTATTTTCTGATATTTACACATTTATTTCAATATTGTTGTTACTACTAAATTTGGCAACGTTGGAGTATGTCGAGAAAATAAGCTCTCGTATGTAGGTTATCTATGATGACCACAGATAACCTAGAACCATAGAATAATTTCCAGATATTTGAATCATAGAATACTACGATTAGATAGAGAGGTCAATCAATACAAAAGCTGTTCGATGCTGCCATCTACTAGAAGTCACCTCTCTAATAGGTATGCAACCAAACATGTACAAATGCCTATTCAGTTGCATATATTTCTAGAATCATACAGTGTCCATAGGAAATTATAGTGATTAATTATCCAATACAAAAAATAACAAATAACACAACATTAATATTGATATTATGTTAGAATTATTGGATGATTCCTCGCAGTAATGGTTGAAATTATTAATTTCTTATAACAGTTAAATGCACAATATTAAAAGACACAAATAAAATTCAATTAAAAACCACGTGTTGTGCAAAGAACTTTTGTTTTCCATCAGATCGTGACATCGCGTGGACTTTCCAAATTGTTTATGCTGAAAGTGGAGAGAAAAAATATATAATTATTAACCATTTGTAAATTGTACTGTCACAACAAATTGTTCCTAGAATATATGTTTTGTGTACGTAAATATATGCCTGAGTTTGTCAGTATTTGACAGGCAGCTCCACCAACCGAAGAAGTTTGGAAGTATATCGAAATATCAATAAACAAATTTGTTTGTTTGTTGTCATTTCTATTTTAAATCATGGGTTGCTGCGGTTCTAAAGAAGAAAATAGAACAGAAATTGTTGAAAGAAAATGTACCGACGTCTTTTGGTTGTGTTTATTTATCCTTTTTTGGTTTTTAATGGTAGGTTCAATTAATAATTATCATTAATTATTGATAATCTTAGGTCTTTATATAGCTGGTGATCAAACAAATACGCCTAACACGTTATTATTTGTGTACCTACTACTAATATTTTTCACCATAATTAGTTATGTTCATTTGGTTTTGTAATTAGTGATTCCTCTTATTAACTTTACTAAAGCATACAATTTAGGTACATTAACTATTTTTAAACATGCCCACAACTCTTTGCCACTTATACTACTTTACTATAATATATATTTCTATAAGAAATGGGCGTGTTTAGCCTTGGTTACTGTATAAATTTATTTCTTAGTATATCTTCACCACTTTTTCAGTTACTTATAGATTTATAATTAATTTATTTTTGTAATTATATTATATATTATTATTAACTACATTTTTAAATGCTGTTATTACAGTTACAGAGTGAAGTAAAGTTATTTAGAATAATATCTTTTTTTTTTAATGTCGGTACAAGTTTGGAATGACAAGACTGATCATTTAAAGATTCTATTCATGTATGCTCAACTATAAGTACTAACTGTAAAAATAGGTCAAATATAGCTACTAAAAATAAGCTAAATAAAGTACATTAAATGAAAAAATGTAAAAAATAATTGGAACATTTATGAATAAGAGTATTTTGATCTCAAAAGAAATGCCAGCACACATTTGAACTCATAACACTTTTTAGATAATCATTGCTGCCTTTTCTTTCGTCTACGGAAACCCTCTACGCATCATTAATGGATATGATTCATTTGGGAATACATGTGGAACACATCGTAATAAAGCTGTTGGAAATATGCCTCTAAGTGGTATTGACACCACTGAGAGGCCTTACTTGTTGTTTTATAATATCCACGAGCTGAAACAATCTCTCAAGATTTGTGTGAAACAATGTCCAACATCAAGATTGAATTCTATAGAAGATATTAATTATTATCACCGTCAGGGAATTGACTATTGTAGATATGATTTTAATTATAATGATTTGAGTGGCCAAAAATCAGAATCTTTGTTTGGCTCTTTTGGTCCATGTCCTAATGTGCCTGTTTTCGCAAGGTAAGTTTATTCAAAATTATAGACACCTGATGCAAATTATATACAAAAAATTTACAATTCCTTGACATTTGACAGGTGCTTATTGGAATAGGAACAAGTGAAATGTCTATAACTGTATGTTTACATCAACGGATAAGGATACAGTTGAAATTTTGACCTGGATTAAGTGTCTAATGTTATGTTATATATCATACTGAACGTTTTTCACAAATATTTATTTTTCATAGCACACCCGTTTTGAATCGTTGCATTCCAAAACAAGTAACCGAAGTTACCGAAGCGATTGTGGGTAATTTTTATGGTCTTCTGAACAGTTGGAGTGTAGTTGAACAAGTTTTAGGAGATCTTTACAGTACTTGGAAAGAAATTTTAGGATTAACATTTTTTTCACTTGGTATATTATTTTTTATATTTAGTATTTTAAATAGTATATCTGTAGTAATGGTATTTTGTAGTTGTGTCGCTTCTTACCATCGGTATATTACATTGTTTGGCCCACCTAGTATCTTACATCATCATGATAGGCTTCACTATTGCCGGTATAGGAGGTACTGCTTTCTTGTGGTACACTTATTTTGACATCAAATATCACCTTAATAGAACGGCTAAGTATATGCTGCTTTCAGAGACAGTAAGAAATGAAACTGCTTTTCTGTGGTATGCCATTATTGCTACTATAATTACGGTAAGATGAAATTGTATAAATTTCCTTAAAACAAATATTATTATAAACAATTTTTCAGATCATTATATTAATTATCATAATCTTCATGAGAAAGCAAGTCGACTTTCTAGCAGACTTATTTCAAGAAACTTCAAAATGTTTGATGCATCTCCCGCAACTATTCTTTCAGCCTATATTGACATTTTCCATTTTAGTTTTGTTTTTCATGTTTTGGCTTTTTGTGGTGGTAAGTATTTTAGAATTCCTTTTCATTATTGTATATATAATTTGTATTATTCCATTTCGGGTCCGGTGAACTATAGGGACACACGAATTTCTCAGTGATTTTGCGAAAAATCGATAGTACTCACCTATTTTGAGGATTATCCGTCGAAAAATTTGCGGGTTATACACAATTTACAGAGAAAAATCCAAAAAAAGATTTTTTTTCGCCACAAACCATCACTTTTGGACTAAATATTTTATACAAACAACCGTTCAAACGTATCACACTGAACGGGAAAGTGATGAACAACATGTTTTCTCTCTAATAATAACAACATTTCAGTGAGTTTCTTCAAAATATTGCTTAAATTTCCACTTTTATAAATATATATTTGAGGCTGCAAATTTGCATGAAAACAATTAAATCAAATGACAAATGACATAGAAGACTCTAGCCATAGAATAATACTTTATACTCTAGCGTAAGCAGTAGTGTGTAACGCCCGTCAAAAAATCAGCGATAACCACAAATATACACCAAATTTGTAGTAAATACCTATTATATATAATATGATTTCGAACAGGAAATGTTGATCGCACTGCTTTAATGATGAATGCAATGTAATGCACACTGAGTTATTCAAGAAGGGGAAGGGAGTATAATCAGTGGATCAGTATTTCCCCTTATTGAATCACTTGATATGCGAGTTACAAAGTATTGGATATTTTTCAACAATGAGAAGGGTGACATACTGCATGTATGCATTCAATACTTTGGTACGCGCATATCAATTAAATCAAAAAGGGGAAGGGTGAATCCAACGTTTATTTTCCCTTCTCCTTCCTGAATAACTGAATGTTCATTACAAAGCATTGGATATCTTTTAAGGGGAAGGGAGAATGTTATGATTATATTTCCTTCCCCTTTTTCAAATACACAATGTAAGGATATCACCAAATACAAAATGTCTTTAATTTCATTTATTTTCTTGAGTTTGAGTTGAATAAATTCAATAAAAAATATAGTTATGATTTCGCATATTGATAATAATGTACAAGAATACCATAATTCTCAAGTAATCCAATACAGCTACAGAGTTTTATGTTCTGTAGGTTGCATAACTTTCATATAGGTATATTATATGAATTTTGGTTTCATGCTATCTCATTTAAAAACCAGGAGGAGTGATTTGAATTTAAGTTGGCAATTCTGTAGACCTCTGATTGGTCAAATTCTGCCCAGTTTCACACAACACTTTTTAATATTGACATCAGCTGATAGTTTTCATCATGGAGTCTCCATGGTTTTCATTTTTGATAGTTCTGACAGATAAATAAATAAATATTGGATGAAAAACCAAAAATATTCTGAAGCAGTGGGTACCTTATTACTTTACAGTTTAGTAGAGTCGGTTTAGCGTGTATTAAGGGAATACTGAAGTAGAGGAACATTATATAGTGCAGAAAATATTGGTGGAATACCAGGACTTTTGAAAAATTGTGATGATTAAAAAAAATGTCGTTCGAAGAACAAAAATGTTATCTGTGCTGGACAAAATCTTGCAAGCTTCAAAGAAACGTTCAGACTTTCTTGAAACAAATTAAATTCATCTTTGTCACCTTTTGACCTGTCAAATTTAATGTAGGTACTATTTATTTGTTACATACATATTTGGGAAGAAATCGTCAAAGTTCATCGGAAGAACATGCCATGGAAGATATAAAACAATATAGAAAAGAATGGGTTTGGTAGAAAATACATCATTGGTTTTTGAAGTTAAAAAGAAGGAAGAAGGTATATCAGAAGTATTTGAAAAGTGGTTTATTACACTTAATCCGGCAACATAAAGATAACTGTTGGAAATGTTTAAATTAATACTGCATATTGCTCTACAATGCTATTAATTTTGTAGTATTGTTATTGCAAGAACATATTATCAATTGTCATATTCTTTTCAATTTAATTGCAATAAATATAATTAAAGTAACTTGACTATCTGTAATTCTCCACCACCAACAATGACCATAATTTGTTTGTTGTCGATGTGAATCTGAATCTTCTTATGTTTGAATAAGAAACGAAACAGGAAAAAGTCTTACATTTTGTTTAATGCGTAGGTACATCTGAAAAATATACTGCAGATCAGAGGAGAAATCGACTTATGACTAATGTCTTTGCTATCAAGGCATATTTAATATATTTGGAACACCACTTATGACTACGTTTTCGAAACACACCCTTTAGTAACTAATCTGGTAACTTTTAGTGGTGTGAGTAAGGCTTTTCAAATTACTCCTCCTGGTTTTTAAATGAACTTATAGGTATATATAAAGTATTTAAAAATGAAGTGAAGAGGCACAAACGTAATATTTATCTAAAAATGAAATGTTATAAACAATTTTATTTTTTATTGCGATCTTAAAATTGCATATTTAGATTTATGGTTTTGGTTACGAATTACATTTCATGGAAAGATACCTGTCATTAAAATTATTCACATACAAATTGGTTGTCTTTCAAATATGTATTTTATAAAGGTGGTAATTAAAATGATGTTATGAAGAATCTGACTGAATTTTTCTCACAGATAGCGAGAATAGATGTTGTTGATCACTCTCTGTACATTGCGATACAGTTAAACTGTTTTTGTATAAAATATCGGGCCAAAAAGTAATGGCTCAAGTGGAGAAAAAAAACCTTTTATTGGATTTTTCTCTGTAAATTGTGTATAACCCGCAAATTTTTCAACGGATAATCTTCAAAATAGGTAAGTTCTATCGATTTTTCACAAAATCAGTCAAAGAACCGTGTGTCCCTATAGTTCACCGGACCTTTTATTTCAGCTTTGTTTAGCAACAGCATCATTTCCTGAGAAGAATGAGGTTATACCAGCTATCAACAATTCCACTCGTACGGCTATTCATGCTTCAAGATTGGTATATCCTTCCCAAGCTACGCCCCAAACAGAAATGAACTTGGAAACTTTTGCAGATAAAGTGAAGAGTAAGTATTAAATAATAATAATAAACTATATTCTTCTTTCAATATAAACTACCTTTAGTAAATTGCTCTTACCTATTTTTGTCCTCCGAATCCAACCTAAAGTATAATCGAACTATATTTTGTTCAAGTTTCAGTAGTGGAATACGTAGATGCTTCATGGGTAAGAGGTATGTGGTGGGTATACTTCATCGGTCTCATATGGACTTCTGAATTTATTATGGCCTGTCAGCAGATGGTAATAGCTGGATCAGTCGCCCATTGGTTTTACAGACACAAATATAAAGATGACAGTCATTGTTGTTATGCCACTGGAAAATTAATCAAATACCATCTTGGTTCTGTTGCTTTGGGATCGTTGATAATTACTATATTTAAGATTCCTAGACTGATTCTTATGTATCTTCATGAAAAGTGAGTGTAATACTAAATATATTAGTCCAATGAACCAAATACATTTGCTATGTTTTAGGTGGAGTAGAGGAAAAGACAAAGGAAACCAATGTGCAACTTGTGGAATTAGATGTTGCATTTGTTGTTTTTACTGTTTGGAAAAATTTATTCGATATTTGAATCATAATGCTTACACAGTTACTGCTATTGATGGTTCTCATTTTTGCAAAGCCGCCGGAACAGTAAGTTTAAATTAGTTGCTTTTTTTCTATCCCCCGGCTTAGCTTAGCTAACTACATAATTCTTAGCTGAGCTGCATTGTAGTTCGAACGCACATTTCAATCGCTGTAAAGTCGACAATATCGCCTAAGCGCATTTGCAAACAAACAAAGATGGAAAGGTAAACAAATCAATAAATCAAAAATTTATTGAATCAGAGCTTTCATCCTATGCTTTCAACTTGGGTTAATTAAAATAAAAATTATCAGTAATATTAGGAAACTAGTAGCTCTTCTTAAAATGAATTTACTGGATTTACATTTGAAACAATACAACAGTCTCGAAGAAGGTGAACCATTATGAATAAAAATAAAAATTCAAAACGAATTCTATTAAAAGAACTCTAAATATGTTTTTTGAGGTTAGAATCTCTATCAGATGTCAAAAATGAGTCTTTTCTTGCATTCGCGATTAAACCACAGAGTACACCATCTAACAAGAGGCGAAAGAAAGTAGTTTTCGTGATCGCAAATTTGTGTGCACATGCGTGTATTAATTAGTTTATCTGTCAATATCAAGTCGACACTTCCGTTCATTGCCCTCAGTTCACCGTGTATTATTTCAAGATTACGTTGAAAATGAGCCAATTCTTTTCACATACATGAGATGAATAATAAGGTGTTCTCATGTTAGTAGTTAAAAAAATATTCTATAGACCTAATTGAGAGGGATGTTCAACAACACTACTATTTTTCTTAGTGCAGTGTTACTTTTCTCAGTGTATCAAGTAGTTTATGTGTCAATGCCTCGACGTATTTCCGCTCAATATCGTGTAAGTCCGACTTCAAAGGAACCGACAAAGCTTTCGTCTCTTGTTAGATGGTGTACTCTGTGATTAAACTTAGATAAGTCAAAAATCCGGCATGCTTGGCGGAGGCAAGGGGGGAAGTCAGTTGATCTTAGTAAATCCAACTTCATTGGCAAAACGAACGGTAGCTTAGCTAAGTTTAACTTAGGTTAGCTCAGATTGGTGGTAGAAAAAAAGCAACTATTATTTAACATACGTTCTGTCAGTTGTCATAAAAGTGACTTAATGGGCGCGTTCAGCCACGCTAACGTTAGCAGCGGCGCTCTGTGAAAGCTCTTGAAAGTGGCTGGACGCATAGATCTCTATGGCTGAACGTCCATGTTTTGAAGCTCTGTGACAAACACATCACATAACCTTAAATACATTTCACTAATATTAAACGCATTCAATGCAATATCTTATATTGATTATAAATTCTCTAATATTGAATAATAACAATAGGTTCGTTAAACAGTTTCAATGTAATTGTCGTTTTTCCAGGCTTTTGAAGTACTTACCTCGCACGCACTACAAATAGCAACGATAAATAGTTTGGGAGATTTTATTTTATTCTTGGGAAAATGTTTAGTAACGGCTGTCACTGGCTGTGTAGGTTTGGCGTTATTCAGAAGAGATACCGAGTTGACATTTTATGCAGCGCCCACATTAGTTGTATGCATATTTGCATTTTTTGTCGCACACTGCATTCTTTCATTGTATGAGGTAAGATATGACATTATTTATTTCTTGTCCAATAGTATATTATTTATGAATTCTTGATTTATTTTACTACACAAAATTTTTAAACGCTCACTTTTCTCCAACGCTTCCTACTATTTGTATTTTACTCATAAAACGTCATAATAAATAAATAATACATCAGCTGTCAAGTGGAAAATGACAGAAAACTTAATGAACGAGAAAAGCATAGACTACTGGAATCAACAGAAGAACGTAATATTTTGTGGTTATGTTCGGTTTAAAACCACAAAAGTAAAGCTGCATTTACATTCAATTCCAAGTCAAATTTGTTTTGAAATTGGCGTGTTTGTCATATGGGGGCAGCACAGTATCATTTACATTGGAAAAAATTCGAAGCTGACTTCAAAGTGCACTTCGAAGTGGGACAAACAGTTTGCTGATGGCAAATAAAAATTTA
>CAJUYI010000805.1:76136-108234 GCA_910591695.1 Galerucella pusilla
AAAACTGGATCAAAACTCAACAGTGGCCTGGAACCTCTCAAGCAATTTCCAGTTAACTTAAGTTCTTCCATAGTATATACTAAAAATTAATATTCATGATTTGCAAAAATACCAAACAAAGCAGTTGCTAATTACCATTTTCAATTAAAAATTTAACACTAGGCCCATTAGGTATGTTGGATATCCACATATACAAATCCCTTTTCTTCCTGCCCTCAAACATAATAGCTTTATTACAATTTTTCATTTCACACATTTCGTTTACTACAGATAAGGTTTTTGATCGTTCCATTTTTGCCTCTGGTTTGTGATGGGGCATTAATTTTTTCAGGTCTTCCATAAGATGTCTATCTCTATGATTAATACCTCTGGATGCAAAAATTAAAACTCTCTGTTTGTTAATCCATTTTCTCTAAAATTGAGAAATAAACTTTACAAACAACAACTTATTTAATAATTAGGTACATACCTTTTTTTCCAATGGTTCATCAGATTGTCTCACTGGAGGAGGAAGTTCTTCAACTTCTTCTTCAGCTACTTGACGTTTTCTTTTAGATTTCTGTATTTTTCCCATATTTTACTTAAACACGTGTGTTTTTATTCAAAAATTGAAAAGCTTAAGTTAATCTAACCTAAAAATTGTCTGTTCTGTCACAGCATCTTCTTTTATATGCATCCACAGAACACAGATACCATTACCACTTGTTTCTGTGTATGCATCTTATGATGCATGATGATGGGCTCTTTGAGTTGTGCTCAAGTTTTTTAATAAACCATCCAATTCCTGATAACAGTTTTTATCAGGCAAACTGTGAAAATATCATCCATCCAATTTTATTTTCCACAGCTACTCGACCAATGGTGAAACAATTTAATAGAATACAAATTCTATGACCTGCTTGCTTACTCTTTATGGTTACTCGGTGTTATGTTATCTATGATGGTTACCACTAAAAATAAGAAGAAAAGCTTAGGTTATATTTCTATCATGCATGTATGTTGTTTGAATTGACCATTTATGAAATATTACCATCAGCATGAGTTCTAGTGATTCTGATTTAAGCGATAGCGACTTAGAGGTAATTATTTTCCACTTTGCTCAATTAAGAAATTTATTGTGTGTATTTTGTAGCTTCAACAAGCTTTTGCTGAAGGACGTCTTAAACCTGGTATTAATAAAGTAGAAGAGGCACCTAAGCAATTTATCAACAATGTAGTAAGTATCTCATAATATATATCCATTTAGTTTTCATATTGCGAGTTTAATTATTTTTAGAGCGGTTTAAAACAAAAAACCGAAGAAATAAAACTGGATTTAGCATGGATAGAAAGACTGGATTGTATAAATGGACAAGCACCTCTAGCACCAGAGTTAGCAGCTGAAATGTTGACAAAAGAAGAAAAAAGAAGCAATGAATTAAAGAACAACAAAAAGCTACCACAGTTTTCACCTAAAGAAGACCCAGTTCTAAATGACTTTAAAAGAGAAATGATATTCCATAGGCAGGCACAAGCATGTACTTTAGAAGCTCTACCTAAATTGAAGCAAATGGGTATTTCCACCAAAAGGTAATTAAGTTACCTTTAATTATTATTTTGATTACCAACGTGCTTATATTTCAGACCTGATGATTATTTTGCGGAAATGGCAAAAACTGATGCTCATATGCAAAAAATCAGAGAGCATTTAATGAAGAAGCAACAACAACAAAAGAGGAGTGAAAGGGTCAAGCAATTAAGACAGCAAAGGAAAGATGGGAAGATGCTTCAAGTTCAATCTAAATTACAGAGGTCTCAAGAAAAGAAAGAAATGCTGGCACAAGTCAAAAAAGTTAGGAAAGGCATGTCTAAAGATCTTGATTTTCTAGATGGCAAAGGTAAACTATCTGCTAAAAAATTAGCAGAAAAGAAAAAGATGAAAGATAAGAAATTTGGATTTGGCGGTAAAAAGAAAGGAATGAAGAGAAATACAAAAGATAGTGCTGGAGACATCAGTGAATATACAAATCCGGGAAAACCTGGAAAGAAGTTTAATAACAAAGGTAAATCGGGAGGCAAACAAAAAATGGGCTTCAGTAATAAAGGTAAAACAGGAGGTAAGCAAAGGATGGGCAAGAACAGGAGAGTTCAAATGAAGGCAAGAGGAAAGAAATAGTATGTAAATGTGATTAAATTTTTTTAATTATTCAGTTGTTTATATTTTTAAAATTTCACACCTGAGTAGGGCCAAGATATAGCGATTTGCTGCTTTAAAAAGAAAATTTATTTGTACATTTATTTTAAGCTATCAAAATGGCAAATTACAAAATAAAAGAATGGTAAATTCGAGTTTGAGAAGGTTTTCATTAACCTTTTTTACGCGATCGATCTTTTTTGTTTATTTACAGCATCGGTTGTCAGGATGGTAGGTTTTGTTTACTGGTTTCTAAGTCTAACACGTCGGTAAGTAAATTATTTACCGATGTCTTAGCCCTACATACATTTAATGCCCATACTTATAAACAAGGCCATGCTCAGCCTCAAGTCTTGTATATAAGTATGGGCATTAGTGGTCCTAAATAATATATTACTTCATTCATTATACAAAAGGAACAAAAAAAATAAGTATATTTTTCTAATGAACAGAACCGAACAGAACAATATAAAAAGTAATAAATTGCATAAAAACAATTTCACCAAAATGCAATATAGTATATTACATAACGTGTGCGGAAAGTGACATTTTTCACACGAGTGGGAAATATTGTAGCACGAGGCACGAGTGAAAAATCACTTTCGCACGAGTAATGTACAGTATTTTTCCTGTAATTAACAATTATATATTTAACAGCTTGCCAGTGGTCAATCTTAAATCTTAATAAAAATTCATTTGACAGCTTTTTTATCCGTACACGTACGGATAAGTTTTTGATCCGTACGCGTATGAATAAAGGCCACTTTCCATAGAACTAGACAGTGCGATATATGTCACTTTCCTATGTGATCGTAGAAAAATTATATTTTAAACTGATCGAGAAGTATAAATGTCACTTTTGACATTTCGTTCATTTCAAAGAAATTTAAATTATTCTATCCGAAATTTATTTCAATATGATCGCTCAAAAAATGGTATAAGCATCTCGAACGTTAAGGGTAATACCGGTCTCCAGCAAAATGGGAGGCTTCACTACGCTCAGCCTTCAAACATTGCTGTCAACCAGTAAACAACCCTTACCGTTCTTAATACTTAATATACTATTAATGTTAATAAGTGAAGCATCTGAGTAAGTGATTTAGAAGAAAGGAAACATCTATACTTTAACTTGATGAATTTCATATTGGAAAAGCATCTAAAAGTCTTTTCTGACCTTGTGACACAATATACTATTAGGTCTCTGAATGTCATCCCTATACAGATACATCGTTATTGCACATGTTTCGTATTTTATACTTCCCCTAGTTATACATCCCTGTTACATACATATTCTGCAATTCTACAAGAAACACATTTTAAGATGAATTTACCTTTGGGATGAAAATAAAACGACTTTTCAATAGCAGACGAAAGTATATTTTGTATTAATGGCATTGCATATAATTTTTAACTTTGAATTTGATGAATGGTTTCATATTGCTTATTAATTTGTTGAAAAATCAAATCTTTATAATAAATACTAGTCATTTTGGCAGTTTCTACAGATTTTCTACAATTCCTTAAATTACCAGCTATTGATAATCTGACTTGATTGGTTTATTGCTACAAAAAGGTAATTGTGCGCGAATCTTATTTCACATTTAATCAGATGAAAAAATAACGCTCCACAGAGGGAGTTTAAAAACCGACATATTGCTTTAAAAACAACTTAAATTTATTATAAGTTCTGAAAAGGGTCAGAACTTATAAATGTCCGAAAATTTAACATTGGTTTATTACGACTGCATATTTCATAGCATACAAGTTGTCCCAAAAAATCGAGAGTCGCTAAAACATTATTTTTTATAAAAATTTATACGATGAATACAATCCGAGGCACAGCCGCTTCAATTAATCAAATACTCGGTTGCGCATTTAGGCTTCTAGTCGCAGTGAATCAAATTATATCCGGTCACGGTATTATCGTGTAAAATATACCAGATTAATTCCGACACAACACCAATGGGTCTAAAACTAAATGTGGCGGTAGAATACTTTTATTTCAAGAAAAATTTCCAAATTTTCCGAAGGAACAATAAGCAAAATAGATACAAGTGCGGTTACAAAAAAAAACTGGCACAGTTATGAGCAGAAAAATGTGCTCGACGTTTCACTGGATAGGTTCAACAATGTAAAAGATAAAGGAGAGAACATAACAGTATAAAGAATCATCGACCAAAGTGGCTGCTCAATATGGCCGACTTCCGTCGAAAGTTGGTTAAATCACTACCACGCTTAACTTCCCTCCTTTTTCTTTTACCTCGTTAGATAGGTTATTAATCATTGAAAATATTAGGTTATGTTTAAGTACATTGATAAAGTGTATCTAATGTCAATGTGATGACCTTGAATTGTATTACATATTTTATGCAGGTTAATTTTAATCCACTATATTAATTTGTATTACATTTGAAAAGCATTATTTCTTAATATTCGAATTTATAAAAGAATTTTATGCACGCCATTTGGCGGCTTTTCCTTCAAAGGGATTGAAAATATGGGTCTTCACATTAACAATAGTTACACTATACAAATTCCACTTCCAAAAAGTTCTAACTCTCTCCGAGCGGTGAAATGTCGACCTGTAATAGAGAATTTGTGTTACCGCGCACGACCAATCAAAAAAAACTTCCAAATAGCCACCATATTGAAAAATCAGCCAATCAAAAAATCGCGCGAAATCAAACGCTTGACAAATAACTGTATTTGAAACGAAAACAAGAGACACAATCTTTATTTAAAAATAAAAACACTCACTTAATGTTCCAATCTTCAGAGTTCACAATTTATTACAAAAAGTAAGATTTGATTGTGTAGATTATAGTTATGACAGTCATTCAAAACATTGAACATATGAATGGCAATATGGCGGCGTTTTGGAAGGTGCGCAGAACATGACGAAAACTCGTCTTACGTGGGAGCACACCTTTTTTTTTCCTCTATTACACCATGGTCGAATAAGTCATCCGTTTTTTGTAGTGTCTATCAAATGTAATAATATTTAGTTCACGAAATGAAGTTGACATTTGACAAGATTGACTTTAAAGTCAGTTAAAAATATACTGTTGATATTGTTTTTTCAACTTAATTGATAAACCAGTAAATTTAAAGGCAAAAACACATCGTATAGTTTTTATTAAAAATGCTTTGTAGAAGTACAATTGTCTGTACAACATTTTCCAAACCTTTTTAGCATAATACAATATAGTAATCACTACATCAATTGGTATGTGTAACTATTGTTAATGTGATGACCCATATTTTTAATCCCTTTGAAGGAAAAGCCGCCAAATGGCGTGCATACAATTCTTTTATAAATTCGAATATTAAGAAATAATGCTTTTCAAATGTAATTCAAATTAATATAGTGGATTAAAATTAACCTGCATAAAATATGTAATACAATTCAAGGTCATCACATTGACATTAGATACACATGAAGTAAATACATTCAAAGGCTACTACATCAATTGGTATATGAAGTAAATACATTCAAAGGCTAGTTAGAGAAATTAATTTTTTTTAAAACAACATCTATTTGTATATTTGGTAATGTAGCAAAAGTACCACTGAAACATTTATATCTGTTCTCACTAGCAACAAGCACGAAAAGTTATTTATTTATTGCAAGAAAAGGCACTTTTGTGACAAACTACTATTTCTTAATTCCGGAAAAAATAAATATAAAGATACCCGTATCTTATTTAAAGTTGTTTTAATTCTATTAACACCCAATACTATTAATAAGCAATATGAAATAGAAAATTTTTTTCTAGCTGGAAATCAATACCTCTACATTCGACAATTATAAGTCAAACGTATTTTTTCTCAAATAGAAAATTTATCGACAATACCATTTTGATTTTTTTTCCAAATTACAAACTGATAAATATCGCTAAACCTTTTTAGTACTAAAAATCAATCTTCCTCCATTACTCTGTTTATAAACACGCAGGGTCCATCCTACGGGCAGAAATGCAGACAAAATCACTCTGAATTTGAGTGGAATACTCACAAAATGAGCGACATAATAATTCCCATAAACACAGAGTTCGGTCCCTTCAACGGGGTGGTAACATTCCTGAAAACAAGAACTAAAGGTGGATCCATGCAAACAAAATTTAAAACTAATAACATAAAACCATGTAATTTAATGTAGATCTTTATGCAAGAAACTAAGAAATTAATTTCAACACAACGCATGCGTCAAACCCTGACCACAGATCACTTAACAATGACTCATTGCTACCTTTGAATGCTATCAGGGACAAGATACTAAGGGTGGGTGTTATAAAACTATTTTGACATATAACTAAAAGTTAACTTGTAGAATGACGACACATGTTATAGTTAACTTCAAAATGGCGGAGTTAACTTTGTCGGGTGGAAGAGGTATCGATTAAAGTTAACTTTATGGTAAAATCGGGTTTTCGTGATTTGATAATTGCTCTGTTCTGTCGGTTCAGTCAACAATTTGGCATTTTTAACCTTAAAATTATATTGTGAATATTTTGATTGCTTTTACTTTGTTTTCTTTGAATTTTGCAATGTTAACAAACGATATCCAAGATATTTTTGATGAAGAAGATGCTATGAATATTGTTGAAGGCACTCGGCGACGAAGGATATTTTGCACTCCACCATGTCCTTAAATTCTTCCACTAATGATAGAAGAGATTCAATTTCCTTATTGGAAAAGTTTATGGCTCGTCTATACATTCAGACAGGAACAAATAAAATAAAAATTCGACACTGGGAACGAAATAACAAATATACCAAACAGACATCTCAAAACTAGACCATAAAAGTAAAGTCAAAATGCCAAAACTCTAGGCCATAGAGAATATTTCTCTATGCTCCAGGTTCTTCTTTTTTTGAAAATGTAACTTTTATAAAACTGACATTTTAAAACCTAAAGTTAACTTGACAGTTAAATTCAAAGTTAACTTCAAGACATGTTTATAATACCCGCCCTTAATTGGACACTTGAAGGTAACCATGGGTGGCGTTCTGTTCAGCCTAGTGAGGAGTCTTGAATCGATCTTGTCGATATACAAATTCCGTTCACCAAATTTGGTTGTTTTGAAGTGACAAATAGTTCTAATTTCTGATACCCATAAGGTATCGCCTACGTATTTTCTATCTTTCCTTGTCAAAATATCAATGTAAATTCGCAGGCGACGTCGCTTAAAAGCGATTGCTAGTTTATATGAACGGAATGTCACCCCATATCAAAGATTACAGAATAAAAATATAAGATGCTTCACTCCAGGGTGGTTTGATTCAAGTAGCTGTCCCAAACGGACGCCGCTCTCATAAATTTTGTTTACGACTCGCTTTTGTTGTCAATAACGAGACCGGTAGATACCAGATAGGTTCGAAACGCTTTATTTTATTTTAAGCTATACAGGGGTAATTAGAGAAATATATATTTAAATTAATAGGATTCTTTATCACAAAGGTTTATTTTTAAATGTTAATAATTTCGAAAAATGTTCGGGATATGAATTTGAAAAGGTGAGTAAAAAATAAACTTGAATTTTTAAAATGAATCAATTCACAGTTTTTATCCAGCATCTTAGTAATTTTGTGATACTTATTGATAATCTAGCAGATATTTATCACAAATTCAATTAAATATACTCATTAGCACCAGAATAATAGGGCCACTAAATCTTAAATTTTGATCTTTATAACGCGTATTTTTTGGATTGACAAGGTTAAAACAGTAAAAAGACAAGCAGCTGCAGGATACCTTTATTAAAAAATTTTATAAATGTTGTAAAATACTAAGTTTGGAGTTTGGTTTATGTGTTAAATTTGATCTATTGTTTTTCAAATCTTTCAATATACATTTGAGAGTAAAATATATACAGACTCTTGTATAGAGACTGGCATAATATTTGAACGGAAATTGATTACATGGATGATGAAAAGAAAATTTAGTAAATTCGTTCAAAAGGAACTGACCAATTCCCCTATGGAATTGAATATTTGTGTTTTCTTGGGTAATGTACTTGTTTATATAATATCCTTATTATAAAAATAAATCCGTAATTTTGTATTAGCAAATATTACAAAATATTTAGTGTTTAAGCTTTGCTATTAAAGAGAAAAATACAAATATGACTTTTTGCTCATTTCAACAATTAATTAATAAATTTAAAAAATCTATTCAACATAAATATAAAACACCAACAACAAATAAACACCGTTTTAAAATAACAGCGCTCGACGGACGACGTCCCGTATAATATGCCAAATTAAATGCAAGTTAGAACGTAGCGACATACTGTACCATCCAAGTCACCAGCGGCATCGGTGCTTTACGCGATAAATTCGAACGAGTGAAACATCTTATATTTTTATTCTGTATAATATTTGCCCATATCTCTATCCGTATCGAATTGCGCATGCGTATAACAGATTCGTTGACAGCATTACGATATGGGATAGGTGCTGTTGTACAGAGGCGGATATTCGCTCGTAAGCAAAACCGAGATCTATCTATCAAGATATATAAAAGTAAGTGCACACAAAGAATACACCAACTAAAAAGAAGCGAAGCCTGACGCGCAATATCATTATTTATGCTTTGGTAACAAAAATGTATGACCTTGAGTGACCGACGTTGACAGATCACTGTAAATCTGTCTTAATACATTTCTGAATAGGCATCTGTCAAATGCAAGTCTCAAAGAAGTGTTGCTTGTCATTTTTTAACAGTAACTTGGCTTTAAGGTTCTATTATATCGTCCCTATACTGCAAATACCGACTAACTGGTATTTCAGTCGTTTCGAGTAAAACGATTTTCAAAGTTTGTGACATGAATTTTAGCATTAGGTATAAAAAATATCTATTATGTATATGTTTGTTGAAATGCTTGATCAATTGACATTTTTGCAGACTAGATTCAAATTAAATCGTACATACGCTAAGTGAAAAAATTAAATAAACATAACAAAATGTGCTGCATTTAGTTGTTTTTTTCTGTAAGATAAAAATTATCAATATATCAGTCCTAGGCTAATAGGTTACTTGTATTGTCATATCACTAGGCTTTTGATGTGTATTATGTATCTGGATGAAAAAATGTAGTGCTCCTTAGAGAATGTAACTTATCACAAATTCAAAAAATGTTTAAAATTCTGTGCATTTAAGCGGTTTTACCTGTTGGTCAAATACTATAAGTAGCCAAGTAATAAACAACTAGAGCTTGTTTTTGGTTGTTCCTTGTCAGTAAATAAAAAAAAATTCAAGTGTTTTAAACTGCTGTATTTCGTAACATGTACGTTGTTAAGACATGTCAGCAAAACATGAATACCATACAAAACCAAACATTAATGAAAATAAACAAAATTCTTGATTTTTTTCCAAAAAGATGGTAAAATGAAAAATATTTTGGGAACAAAAATTATTTAAAGCTGCTCGTCATCACTGCTACACTATCGACACTAATCTTTTTCCTCTGGAATTCATTTTTGCTGTAAAGCTATAGAAATTATCACAAAAACTTCAATAAACAATACAGTAACCCCTAATCACACACGTGTACTTTTAGCATAATCATCAAACTAACGTCGAATGCTTTCTACAAGTGTCGGTTAAATGACATTAAAGAGGTTATAATTTGTATACACACATACATTTACGTTAATGATTTTACAAGCAAAGCCGACTAAGATCATTTACAGCTCATTGACAGTGCCAAAAATTGTATATTAAACTATATGTTTTCTACGGCAAGAAAACACTAAACCGCTCTACACTATATTATCTGAATAGAAAATCTAAATTTAGGATAAATACAAAAAAGTAATAACGAGATATATGTATTTAGTTGTTTTTTCCAGAACATAAAACGATTTATGTTGTATATTTAGACGATACAAAATACAATTAAGTAACCGTAAACTGTAATTGATAACTTAAGTTTACATAAGTGGTATTGCCTATTTAGTTTCAAGGAATATCGTATTTTTAATCGTTTTTATCACAAACTAACTTTGTATAGAGGTGTAGGATCAGTTAGCTGGTTTTACCAGCACATAAAGCTTGAAAAGCTGATTGTAAGGGTATAGATAACTCATTTTTAGCAAAATTGTCAGTTAGTCGTTATTTGCAGTATGGGGACGATATGAACTTTATTCAACATCTAATAAATTCTCAAACTGTTTCAACAGCTTGGCAGCAAGGTCTAATTATTATAGCGAACATTGAGATTTATAATGTATCAGGTTTATAATCATTATATACACTTACCATTGTTGGCGGTCGTCAAAAGTCTGTACAAATGGGAATTTGGATTTTCTAATTCGTTAGTTTCAATAAAATTTTCGTTTTCGTTAATAGCCAGATGACAATATTCCGTTTCCTCTTCTAAATCGTAATTTAGTTCCCCACTTATCATATTTTCCACAGCTTTATCGAATTCGGTAACAACATCGGCGTTATCTCTTTTCTGATCGATCTTATCGTTCATCATTTCAACACCTCCATCATTATCTTGTGGGATTTCTTTAACGTGCGATATACCTTCATTAATTAGTAGCTCCCGATGTTTTTTTCTTTGATGTTGCAATAATTTTGCCTTGCTCGCGTATTGTTTGTGACACCATTTACAGTTCTGTGGTCTGGTAGTTATACTACCGACCGTTTGTGAGAAAGTGGGGTTAGGATGACCTGAAACTTCTTGTAGAGAGCCTTGTTTTCTATTGCTCATAGGTAAAGCGGCGCCGGGGTGGTTCTTTAAAATGTGCGCTTTTCGCTTGGAGCTGCTCTTGTAAACTTTCTCACAATACTGGCAATAGTAGTCACGAGTGGTCTGCAAAATTGGTAAGTTGAGTTCTGGTACGGAGTCCGGGCGGATGTCCGGATGTCTTTTGGCCAAGTGATTCACAAGCATTCCTAAAAAATAAGTTTTTATACCATAGACTTGTCGAATCACGGTTCTACGTTAAAACAGCTCCAAATTGTTCTTCAACACTTGTATACAGAGTTAGTATAAAATATGGAGCCCCATAAGTATCTCCTCAATGGCTTAATATTTTTAAATGAAATTGCTCATCCCCCACTGAAAAGATTCAAGGAATACAAAAATGCAATCAAATTTAATGTACCATTTTCGGTTTAACCGGAAATGCATATTAAATTTGTTATTTTAAATAGAACACTGTATATTTTTACATTTTCGAATTCCTTGAATCCTCTTAGAAGGGTATGCGCAATTTCATTCAAAAATATTGTAACTGATGAGGAGAGGGGGTTCCATACTTTATACTAACTCTATATATATACAGGGTGTTTTCAAATGACACTTACAACGTTTGCGGAAAAGTTGAGAATCATGTTTGTTACTTACAGGGTGATCCAGAAAAAATAGCTGATGAGTATAATAAATATATAATATCAATTGTTCCAGACCTAATTGCACAAATTAATCATATTCCATTTAGTTGCAATATTCCCTACAACCCTCAAACAATGTCTGTGCCTAGCTTGTCTTTCGTTGATCTGATAGATTTGGCAAATAAAATAAAAAACAAGTACACTTCTGGTGAAGATGAAATTCCAGCATGCCTAATTAAAAAGATAGTGAGAGTAATAGGTGATGTCTTGGTATATATAATTAATAATTCCATTAGATTTGGTGTATTCCCAGCCCAATTAAAACTAGCCGTAATAAAACCGTTACATAAAAAAGGTGTACCTGAATTAATAGAGAATTACAGGCCTATAAGTATTTTGCCTAGTTTTTCAAAGTTATTTGAGTTAGCCATGAGTCACAATTTGGTAACCTTTTTTGAAAAATGTCAAATTTTTAGTAATAATCAACATGGTTATTTAAGTAGAAAATCTACACAAACAGCAATATTTCAATTCACAGAGAACATAGTAAATTTAATGGAAGAAAAATACTTAGCAATGGGTATGTTTCTTGATTTATCAAAGGCATATGATTGTCTTGACCACCAACTTTTATTAATTAAATTAGACCAATACGGAGTGAGAGACAATTTCTTGAAGTGGATCCAATCCTACTTGTGCAATAGGCAACAAAGAGTATGTATTCGTAACGGCCCTCAAAGTAGTAAATCTACTGTAATTACCACAAATATTGGAATACCACAAGGGAGCATTATTGGCCCTTTGCTCTTTGTGATTTACATAAATGACTTATGTCAAATGAATTTTAATAATAATCAATTTATGACAGTATATGCTGATGATACAAACCTTTTGGTAGGAGGAGAAACATATCCAGAAGTAATAAAAAACTGTGACAATTTATTTAAAAAGACAAAGGAGTGTTTCACAAAAAATAAACTGATTTTAAATGAATCAAAAACCAACGTTATACTCTTCAACACTATACCAATAGAATATGGACCTGAGGTTGTTGAATTGGAGGATAAAGTTAATTTTAAGGTATCAAAATATACAAAATTCTTAGGGGTCTTTGTTGATGAACGTTTAAATTGGTCACAGCACATTGATGAGACATCGAAGAAACTGAGCAGTATTACTTATGGGTTACGGGTTGTTACCAAATATTTAAATAAAGAAACATCAAAGATCCTTTATTTTGCCAATTTTGAATCCATTTTAAGATACGGCATTATTTTCTGGGGTAGTTATAGCTACTCGGAAAAAGTATTTATAGTACAAAAAAGGGCGGTTCGCATAATAAATTGAATGAATTTTAAGGATTCTTGCAGATCCATATTTAAAACAAATGGAATTCTCACATTGTATGGATTATACATATTTGAATGTATAATGTACCTTTTTAAAAATAAAGAAATATTTGAGGCATGCTGTGTGACACACAGCTATAACACCAGGAGAAATAATTTTATTTATCCACATCACCGATTAACCATTACTGAAAAATCTCCAATATATATGGCAATTAAATTCTACAATAAATTACCATTACGAATAAAAACCTTAATATCCAGCAATAAATTTAAGAAGGAAATTAAAAAACTTCTTGTTGACATTGAGCCGTATTGCATTAATGATTATTTACATGCAAATTTAAACTAATTTTCCCTTAAATGTTAAAGTTGTGACGTCATTTCATTCTCTGTTAACAATTATAATTTTTTTTTTGTAAATGCTAGCATTTTCTGAAATATATATATATTATTATTATTATTATTATTTGCATATAGATTCTTCTCGTAAAATTGGACAAAATAATATAAGGATTAAGGGGTCTAGCACATTTACTTATAGAAATACAGGGTGTTAAAGTTTTGAAAAATTAAATGTTTTAATTCTATAATTTTAAAATGGATGGATAATTTGATTTGACATTTGGCAGGTTAGTTTTAAATGTAAAAGGGCATATTTTGATGGAAAATATTTTTCAATTTTTGATCCAGTGGTGTACATTTGGAAGAATACGTTACCTTTCCTCCCCCATTTTTTACCTCACTGACATTTAAAGTAATTTTTATTCAATTTTGTATTTCTCAATGGTTTTCACGTGAAAGTGTAAGTGTCATTTGAAAACACCCTGTATATGTGTCTATAGAAAACCAATTCAAAATATTTGAAAAAAATTTAATATAAAAGTGCAATACCCAAATGGAAAAGTAATTATTTGAATAGCACCAGAATATCTACAACTATTAAATAAAGGCATAGAAGAATCCTCAGATAGTTCAGTTAATTACATGTACAAAGTAGTTTGTTCATCAACTCACCTCTCCGTTTAAAGCCAACCATACAACTATGACATTTATAAATAAACCTATGAAAATCAGTAGGTTCCACTTTCGGCATAAATTTCTTGACTTGCTTGGTATTTTTCTCTTGAGGTATAGTATTCTCCCGCTCCTCGGAATGAATCCTTTTACAATGTTCCTTCAATTTATCCTTCCTTTTAAACTGCTTCCCACAATTCGCGCACAAAAATTCTCGATGATCAGAATGTTTAAGTAAATGCATTCTCAACTTATCCAATGTTGGAAAAACTTTCGTACAATTGGTACACTCATGGATTCTTTCGCAGTGAAAAGCTCTAATGTGTTTCCGAATAATACTGTATTTTTTAAATACTTTATTGCAATGGGGACAAGTAAAACAATTGTTATTACAGTGATTGGGTACGTGCAGTTTTAGTTTTAGTACATGGTCGAATGTTTCTTTACATATTGGACATTCGAATGCTTTCTTTCCAGTGTAATGAGTTTTCAGGTGACAGGATAGAGCTGAATTTGTCAAGAATCTTTTATTGCAAGTTTTACATTGCAAAGGTTTGTTGTCGTCCGAACCATGTACAACCATATGTCTCTAAAATATCATAATATATAACTAACTAAACATAGGTATTAGGTGAGAAAACATTTAGAAATTATTTTGGTTCACCCTGGTAATAGTTAACAGCTTTTATATATGTACTAGAATAATTTCAAAATGTAGTTTTAAAATAGAAATTATATCAATTACCTGTAAGCGTTCTGGATGTGAAAATATACTGTAACAAATTGAACATTTGAATTTTTTGGGCTGTGGTTCATTAACAATTGCATGTTGCATAACGTGCAGCACAAGCTGACGTTGAGTTGGATACTTTTTTGAACAATCTGGACACACGTGGTTCATTTGTTCTTCAGACGTATCAGGATTGTGTTTGAAATTGTGAATTTTCAATAAACTTTCCGATTTAAAACTACTACTGCAATGATCACATTTAAAAGTGCTGAAACAATATTTTATTTATAATCAATTCATTTGCAAAATATTGTTACTTACTTGACTGTGGTGAAATATTCCTCCACTGTACCTTTTGGCAGTTGATGCTTTTGTGTAATGTGGAGTTTTAAGAAGTTGTAGTTATTTTGGAAAAACGTCTCGTGACATAATTGACACTCGACAGTGTCGTTATGAATTTTTTTATAAAAAAATAATTTTTTCCTTTTAGGTTTAACATTTTCACATTTTTCTTTATCGTGTGTATCGAGATGTATTTGTAATTCTTCAGAAGATTCAAATTTTGTTGGACATTCGTAGCAATGCCAAGATAACTCCTTAACGGGTTGGAATGTTACTAAATCATAATACTGCGCGTATAGGCTACTGTACCAAACCTAAATTTAATAAAATAATTAGATCAAATATAATAGATTTAAATAAAAATGGTTTTTAATGTTGCTATTAATGAGTTTTAGAAATTATTCGTTTTTTTATCACTTATTACTGTCAATTTTATAGATAAATTGCAATAAAGTTAGTAAAGCAGCAGAAGTTCTGCAATTTTAATATAATTTATTCAATAACATCCCTACGGAACACACAGGAACATCTGAGATCGCACAACACTATGTTGCAAACAATAAAGTAGCTGTGACTTTTTAAATTATCAACCAAGGAACAGGACAAAAGTAGTTCAAATGTAGCTTATGCAAAGCCAATAATATAAATAAATTTTACCTCTAATTCCTGCTTAGGAATAACACGATTGCACATAACACAACAAAACATTCAAAAAAGTGTCCAATTTAATTTAAAAAACACACAATAACACTCAAAAATTCATACTAGGATGATATGGAATGGAAAACTCACTTAAAATTACAGTGCTGAGAGTTTTAAAACCCACAACCGAGGGACAGTACCAAAGTAGTTCAAATGTAACTTATGCTTAAACCAATAATATAAATAAATTTTACCTTCAATTCCTGCTTAGGCATAATTGTGGTAGTTGATGTGAAATATATACAATTATTTTCTTGAGTTATTATTAAATTTTGTTCTTCAAAACTTGTTGCTTGTCTTACAAACATCATCCAATTTGAAGTATCTAAAACATACATAATATAAACATTGATTGAAATATCAAAACCTATCATGATAGTATTACTTTCATCACTTGTATCTACCCTATAAAGACCTCCTTCAACTTCTATAAAAAAGACCAATTTATTTTCTTCTAATTTATTCATATCGGCTGGTACAAGAACACCTTCAAGCGGGCCAAATTGTGTTCTTTTCGGAATTGCTTTTTTCGCAAATACTGCAACTTCTAAAAAATGCAAATACAATTTCTTTGGACTTTCAAACGAAAAACTTCATTTTTACCTTCATTTGCTTTGCCTACAACTAAATATGATTCAGGAAGTGATGCCTTTGCTCTTGACAAAATAGGTTTATCTATAATACTGTACACACAAGATACTGAAAAAAGTATTTTTGGTTAGACTTTAAATATTTCAATAAAGAAAACTATAAGCCTCTTATATAATATTATTCACAGTACTTACATATATTTTCTTCAGGATCTAAATCACCTCTCTTTGGCCTAGTTACCATTTTATAAGAACCAAGTCCACTTGATTTATTGGTATTAGCTTCAGACAAATTATTTATGTAATTATTTACAGCTTCAGTGTTAACAGTTGCAATATCATTTGAACAAACATTCACATCCAAATTGTCATTTAATTCTGATTTCAATGTTCTGTCATCGAGAGTAAGAAGATCTGATTCCAATATTGGATCTGGCGCTAAAGCTTCTAAAAGCTGGTGCTCATCTTGCAGACAAGGTTCTACTAATAATTCTTGTGCATCAACACTATATGAAATTCCTAAAACAATTTTGCTGTTATTAGAAGAAATTTTGCATACAACACACATTTGTATATTGCTACTTTACCAAAAAACTTTTAATGAAATTCATAAAAAAAGGCCCTGCAATTTCACCAAATGCATTTTACACTTACCTGTTGTTTCATCTGTTATTAAAAGTTCTACCTTCTGTTCCCTTTCAGGTACTAATTGCAAAGCCTCAGTACTAGAAGTAGTTACAATATTGGTTTCATTTGTATTAACCATTTGTAAATATTCACTGCTAACTCCTCTAACATCATTATTGCATAGAACTGTAGGAATAGTGTCCATTGAAGTGGTATTTATGTTACTAATGAATTGCTCATTTTGGACTGTGCCATCTTGCGTAACAAGTTGATGAATTACTACTGGATTATATTCTGCTGGAGAGTCATTATACACAGGACTGTAGCTTGCTACAGAGCCCATGTTAGGGTCCAGGGGACTTACATGAGAATCAAAATCTGAATATACTTCAGCTTGAGTAGTTACTGATGTATTAGAATCGTCAACTTTGTAATCTTTAACATATTCAACCTAAAAAATAATAATGCATAATATCCACAGAAGGTATGATTCTCATGAATATTAAAAAATAGTCTTACTGCTATATATAAAAGAGTTGAATTGTTAACGATTTGATCCGCTTGTGAAGCCCAACCAGTAGCATCAATAATACTAATGTCTTGAAGTTGACCCTTTTCATTCTGGGGCCCTTCTATGATGGTATCCATTTTACTTTATTCTTGTTACAAAAACATACATATCTGGAAAATTCAACTACTGAATGATAAAAGTTGTTTACTTTAAATTCAATATTGGTTCGCAAAATGAAAAATAATGAATATACAGGAAGAATCCATCTTGTTACAAGGACTCAAATGAGGGTATAACAAAGGTCAAGGATATGTAATTTTTATCAAATTATGTGATCTATTTCAAGTTAGTCCTTCATTTGTGATATAAATTTATTTTATTTCATGTTTTTTTTAATCATAAGAATTACCAAAATATTATTTGACACCTTTCTTACCTTATCAGACACCATGTTTTTATTTGTCAACTGTCATATTGCAGCTTTTAAGACATGTTCTCGTTTAAAACCGGTTGCGATGACATCATGGATTTAAATACAACTGATCGTAAAAGCAGCTTTATACATGGTAGTTTTTATTTATAAAGTAAAATACGAGTAATTAAATGTTGAGCAATTAGCACAAACAGTGGCACAAACATTTTTTAGCAAAGTAACTAGAGTTAGGTGTTGGGTTAGGCTCAACAAAATGATTTGTAGTAAAAGTTGCCTACATTTACGAGCTCTTCATTTTAAGTTTTCTCCTAAAATAATATATTCCGTTTATCAAGCGTTTTTTAATTAATAAATTTCTACTAATATACTTCAATGAAATACCAAAGGCTGCATATCGATTCCACATATGATCTAATACAATGCATATAAATTGTTAACAACATTTTTATATATTTCATTATTTATCCTCTTATTCCATTAATTATTATCAAATAAAATCCATTAAAAAATAATATCTCAAAATTTAGATAATAGAATCTCAGTGTTTTAGTAACTGTTTCTATAGTAATATAATAAGGTCAATGTATATTTCAGAATGAAATAAGTCACTATCATATGAAAATGTAATACAAACAAACCTAATTGAAAAATAAAATGTCCGTACACCAAGATGTAATTTTAGAAGCTAAAAGGTAATTTTAATTATGTGTAAATATCAAGGTTTATGTTTAGAAAGCTTATATAATTTGTCTTGAATGTTTTTATGTATTTTTGTTGGATAATGGCGTAACTATATCATATTTATTTTAAAAGTTATGTATTTTCAGAGTTTTATTGAATGACGATTTGGATACTATACATGAGTACAATACCACATGTACTAAAAAATCCACCAAAGTTTTGGACTGGAAAGACGAGTTATTCTGGAAAGATTTACCAAACCCTAAAAATAATTGTTTTAATAAAACCTCCAAGGCAATAAAGTCTGGAAATGTTATTAAACAAACAGCAGATTCACTCTTTGGAGATTTTTTGCCAAAACTTGTAGATAATAAGCCAATATCAACAGTTTTAAGCAACAAAACTAAGTATCTATCGGAAAAATATTTTAATATATGGAAAAACTCGGTTGCCTTGAAACAAGAACAGAAGAGGCAAAAAGAGAATGAAGTGAAACAACAATTGAAATTAGAAACATTTATAAAGAGATTAAAGAAGCGTAGTAGAAGAAATGAGAAGTCAAATAAACATGACGAAACAAAATCTGAAGAAAATTATTGTGTCCAATTTAAAGGAATTTCTAAAACGTCTTCCACTACATACAAAAATAGGTACGACGCGCAAAAATCTATAATACAAATGCAAAAAGCAAAACTTGAAGAACAAAACAAAATAATACAAGATCTGAAAATAGGTATAATAAGTGATGATCTACTTAAATCTATAGAAAATACAAAAACTAATATTCGAGAAATATTTGGAAATAGTTCTGCAAAAATTAAATATAAAATTCCTTTGATTTTATCAGACGAAACAAGATTTATAGTGAGTTCGCATAAAGTTCCCAAAATCGTTCAAAAGTTAGAACAAAGAGCTTTGGAACGAGCACAAAATCGAGAAATGATTTTGGAACGAAAACGAATAATAGAAGAAGCCCGTCAGAAAATGTTACTAGAAGCCATCGAAAAGAAGAAAGTGCTAGAAGAGGAAGAAAAGAAAAAAAGTTTGGAATCGATAAAAGAAAGACGACAAAAAGAAATGGAAACGGAAAAGATTAGACAGATTAATAAACATAAATACATGGAGAAATTGGGAAGAGCTGTCAATTTCCATAATAAATTATTACTCAAAGAAGGTTTTATCAAACTCTTTGAAAACATGGTACAAGCCAGAAGAAAATGCATTTTAGCTGTGGAATATTTTGAACGCAAAACTTTGAAAAAATGTATTTATCAGTGGCAAATTTTGGTGGAAAGTACTTATAAAATTAAATACGAAATGGCAGATGCACATTGCGAATATAAATTGTTGAAGGAAAGCTTGACTATTTGGCGTAAGGTAAAGTTTCATTATTTATTTATTATCACAAAATTGAACAGCAGATTCATTCATAGGAGTACAACAACTTTTTTATAAGGGTCCAATTTAAAAAAATTGTATATCATGGGCGCACTATTAAATTTTTATAGGGGATTAATTTATGTATAAAAATTCCCATTGACCATAGGCGTACGATACAATTTTCAGAAGTTTATTCTAACATAGGAGTACGACAACATTTTGAAAAGGGGCCAATTTATTTATAAAATATTCTAAATCATGGGCGTACGATACAATTTTCAAAAGAAGTTCATTCATCTGGAAAAATTTCCTTCTAACATAGGAGTACGACAACATTTTAAAAAAAGGACCAATTTATTTACAAAAAAATTTATATCATGGGACTACGATCAAATTTTCATTGGGGATTAATTTATGTATAAAAATTCCCATTTGCCATAGGCGTACGATACAATTTTTAAAAGAAGTTCATTCATCTGGAAAAATTTCCTTCCAACATAGGGGTACGACAACATTTTCATAAGGGATCAATTTATTTGTAAAATTTTCTTTATCACGGGCGTACGGTCAAATTTTCATAAGGGATTAATTTATGCATAAAAATTTCCATTCACTACAGGCGTACGATACGATTTTTAAAAGGGGTTGATATGTGAACATTTCCTCCTATCATAGGCGTACGATAAAATTTTTAAAAGGGGCCAATTTATTTGTAAAACAGTTTAATTCATGGGCGTACGGTACAATTTTCAAAATAAGTTCATTCATCTGGAAAAAATACCTTCTAACATGAGTACGACAACATTTTCATAAGGGGTCAATTTATTTGTAAAATATTCTATATCACGGGCGTACGATCAAATTTATGCATAAAAATTTCCATTAACCATAGGCGTACGATACAATTTTCAAAAGAAGTCCATTTATCTGAAAAATTACCTTCTAACATATGGATACGACAAAATTTTAAAAAAAAGACCAATTTATTTATAAAAATTTTCTATTATGGACGTACGATCAAATTTTCATAGGGGAATAATGTATGTATAAAAATTCCCATTGACCATGGGCGTACGATACAATTTCCAAAAGAAGTTCTTTCTGGCATGGGAGTACGACAGCATTTTTAAAAAGGGCCAATTTATTTGTAAAAAATTCTAAATCATGGGCGTACAATACAATTTTTAAAAGAAGTTTATTTTAACATAGAAGTACAACATTTTTAACAGGGGCCAATTTATTTGTAAAATATTCTAAATCATGGGCGTACGATAAAATTATAAAAGTTCATTAATCTGGAAAAATTATCTTCTAATAGGAGTACGACAACATTAAAAAAAATGATCAATTTATTAGTAAAATATTCTATATCACTGGCGTACGATCAAATTTCCATAAGGGATTAATTTATGTATAAAAATTCCCATTGACATAGGCGTATGATACGATTTTTAAAAAGGGATTGATTGGTAAACATTTCCCCCTATCATAGGCGTACGTTAACATTTTTCAAGATATTGATTTATTAATGACAATTTCGATTTACCATGTGCGTGCGATATAAGTTTTCAAAGGGATTCGATTTTTTGCCTTACCTAAACCCCATGACCATCCCTTCTTAATTTATTTTTTTCTATATTTCAGGTACACATTGAAAATATTCGAAATCTGCAAGTCGCTGAAGATTTTTACGATTTTCGTTTAACTAGTAATATATTTATCCATTGGAATCGATACGTCTGTGTAGAGTATATGAAGGAGCATAAAAATTTGAAAATAGCCGATACTCATTATAAAAGGTAAGTATGTATAACCACAGATTATAAAGAGAACAGATACGAATCCCGGTAAAACATCAAACGATTTTCAGCTCCGTCGTCAATGACCTTGGACCTTTAACTCGGTATGGCCGCGATGTTGCCAGTTTAAAACTGCGCCATGAATTAAAACAAAAATCATAATCGAATATATATTTATATATTTATTAAATACCTATATGTACATTCCTATGATTTGTTCTAAATAGTCATTACTCTTGGGAGATAAATTAATAAATATCAACCAAATTTTAAAGTACAAATAATTCTATATTTTTATAGTTAATAATATTACCACAACGCCCAATCGATTAGTCAAATAACACAATTAATATCGCCGATTGAACACCTTCAAACAATGAAGCAAACAAAAATGGCGTTATGAATTTTGAGCACAAATTACAAGTGATTTTGAACATGTTTTGACGTTTTGATTATGTTAGGTTAGGTTAGCCGTCACTGTTTATTGTGCATGGTTGCCAAGGATGTGGTTTGTGAAAAAAGTATATATTTATGGTATGATTTTTATACATTATAATCTTTTTAATTGTATAATTCTTTTAATGTTAATAAAATTGTTTTAAAACCAGTAATTATCGAATATTTGTATCTGTATAACTATCACACTTAAAAATAATGCTTATAAAATATGTTATGATCGTAAATTGAAAGAAATATTATGCAAATTGACAACTCTGTTGACAAATTTCGCGAAGCAGCCCGAACGGAGTCGTCATAAGACGATGGGCATTTAAATGGGTATGTCCACCCATCTCTCTCACTTTTTACTGTTCTCTGTCAAGCTTTCGTATCTGTTGACAAAAATGCAACTCAGCTCATACGTCTTTTCATCACAACTCACAGCGTCGATATCAGCCATGATTTTTGTTAACATTTTTACAAATAAATGATCCCCTTTCAAAAAATTAACGTTCGTCTATGATGGTGAAATTTAAAAAAAGGTGTAGAAAGCGCTAATAGTTATATATAACCAACAAGTGTATTAATGAGGGCCAATAACAATCGAGAAAATTTAATGTTCGAGATTGTTAATTGCCCTTCCAATACTCGTGTTAGTTACAAAGCTTTTCCGCCGACCGTATAAGTTCTATACGTTTTTCTCATTGTCAAAAATGAATAATGACACTGAAATGTATATTTGGTTGCCTACACCACAGGTAACTGTCAATATGAATATAATGTATAAGATGTGCGTTGGGTTGCCTACGAGAAATCGTTGATTAGTAAATCATGTAATTTTGAGCATATGTTAATACACGGTCGACGGAAAAAAAGTATTCATATGACATTTTCTACTTACTCTATTACAAAACCTATAGTAAGGCTACATTTTCATGTAATCTAGTTGCTTGTCAATTATTTTTAGCGAAAATTATGGCTGTAGACTTTTCCAAAATGCTACTAACCATGAATTGATTATTGCGTTTCAGATGGCTCTTATTCCATTATTTCTACCTTTGGAGATCATTGAAGACTGTTAATGAGCTTGAAAAAGCCAAAGAGGTTAAAAAATCGAAATGGCGTCTCAAAGTTTGGGAAATATTACCAGATTATAAACCACCCCAAGACTTATAGGTTAGGTTTTTCTTGAAAACGTTTTTTAATAATATATACCTAGATTAAGATTATGTACTTTAACTAGTCTTATTTTGTTATATTGTATACAACTTTTATACATTAAACATAAAAAAAAACAAGAGGCTTTTATTTAAATTTGAAACCACTGTCACCCGTCCGGAAATTGAACCTCCCTACCCTTACCTTAATTATTAGTTTAAATATTTTATCATAACGAACCTAATGTAAATCATACGTCCCTACGAGTTATTGAAAGTCAAGAAAAACTAACACTGCTTAGAAAGGAACATACATATATATATGGGAAGAAATTACGTAAGGAACTCACAGGAACTTAAGAAAATAAGTGTAACTGCTTTGTCTTATTTAATAACTGAGTACTCACTGTCGCTTGTTAGTTTATTTGCATTCAGATTTTCTTTATCTCTAACTGAAAATATTACGGTGCTTGCCATAACTCCTTCTGCTCCAGCCACTTTGTCACAATACCATAAAAAAATCTAGTCAACACAATACATTTATTTTGGAACAAAATCAGTATTAAAATCATAATTCTCTGCCGTAATTGACTCTTTACTTAACGAAAAATTATCTAACCCTACTGATAACTGTTGGGCCACTTTATCTCTACGTCTTCTGTCCTTTTTTTCTTTTTTGAATTCCTTCTTTTTAATTTGATTGAGCTGTTGATTCCCTTCCAATTCCATTTCGGGATTTATCTTCTTAACTCTAGGGGTTCCTTTTTGTTTTTGCTTCTTCTTGGTGGAAACAACATTTGTTGATGCACTTATCTGAAATATTACATGCAACATATTCTTCCTAGTTCATAAACAGTTTGCAATGTTAAATTAATAACAGATTATATATTTACCAAATCTTTATCTTCAGCTACATCTTCGTCCATTTCTTCAGTTTCTTCTATTGAATCGACAGGACCTAAACTTGTTAACAAAAATGCATTTGTTTTGGGGCCAGATTCTTTTTCGATTTTATTTAAATCCTCTGTTTCCATAGTCTCGAAACTATCTAAATCAAATTCTTTTGCCACTTCGCTGACAATAGAAGCACTAATGTGAACATCATTATGGGGTTCTTCAGGTGGTAAAGTGTAGTATTTAATTTTTCCACTACAATGAAACAGTGAAAAAAATGATTTTCAATTTTCAGCACAAACTTACTTATTCCAGTCTTCTAATAGACCACGGGCTGCTGCTATCGCATCTGGTACACCACCTTTCTTAAATCTACCTGTCCTGGCAGCTTTAAGGCTATAAAATTCCTAAAAAATTAGATCAATTATGTAGACAAATTTCAAAAATGTTTGTTGGCTTACCTCTGGTGTGCTATATTCAGTAACATCATACATTTCCATCAATTGCTGCTTGGTAACTCTCTGTAAAATGGCATTTGCTGGAGTAATAGGATCACTTAACGCAGAAATGCGAACAGCATTTCTCAAAGAAGCACTACTGTCATTTCCTGATGAAAATACAATACCAGGAGAATCCAGAAGTTTTATTTTTGAATCTAATTGCACCTCTTGCATAGCTCTGTAAATAATTTGTGAGTATAGATTGTGCAAAGTTTATAAAACATATATTTTACCTAGTAACACCTGGTGTAGCTCCTACGTTACAAGCTCTGGACCTTTTCAAACTATTTATTATTGAACTCTTTCCTACATTTGGCAATCCAACAATGCCTACTCTAATTGATGTTTTAATACCCTTATTACGACAATAGTTTGCTAGTAGTGACATCAATAACTCAGCTCCTACACAGTTAGAGCTTTGTAAGACTTTGTTGTTTTTAGTTAATTTCTTTTGACCTAATTTTTTACTCTGATTTTGGGTAGATGCTTTGAATGCTATGGAAGGTGTTGACTTTTTCAAGTATTTTAACCATTGATCTAGAATATCTCTAGGTACTAAATCTGCTTTGTTTAAAACTAGAACTAATCTCTTGTTTCCTTTTAAATCTAGAACTGCTTGTTCAACCTGTTTACATCTGGTACCTAGTGGATCTCTAGCATCAACTACTTCAAGAATAACATCAGCAGCTTCAATAACTTTCTTAAATTCTTTGTAATATTGTTTAAGGGAGTTTTCATTATTTGATTCTTGAATTTTAATCTTATTTTCTGGTGTAAGGTGTTCATGCAATTTATTTCGTATTTCAGCATTTGCTACTAGACCTTGTAGACCTTTCGAGAGCTTTTCTTTTTTCTGTTCTTCCTTTTGATTTTGTTTCTCCAGTTTTGCGGCTTCCTTCAATTTTTGTTTTTCTTCTTCCTTCTGTTTTTTTAGTGCTTCCACTTCTTTAAGAATATCTTCTTTAAATGGACATATGTTTGGGACTTGTATAATCTTTTTAGCCTTTTTTGGATTCTTTTTGGATTCCTTCTTCAATTTACGATTATGGTCCCTTACTTTCTTCTCGATTTTATATCTTAAACGCGCAGGCTGTCGTTTGGAATTTTTCTCTAAAATGTATAGTATTAATTTTTTAACTTAAATATAAAATACTGAACTTACTTAAATGGAACTTTGCCATTTTCGAATAATACTATGTTGTCCTCTGTAAAACGTGTTTATGAAAGATATATTTTACCTAACCTAACAATCTCTCCGTGTCTTCTTTCTTCTTCGTTTTTCTTTACGGGATGATATTCGAGGGGATAACATGCTGAGCAATGGTGTATTCTGACAACTGTGGCCTGTGGCACAACAGCTATTTTCCAGATCATTTCCAGATTTCAAAGCAGATGGGTTATAAGGCAAATCATATGTAAAAACTAGACACTACAGACAGAATATTTTAAACATTTAATTCTCAGCAACATAAAGATTCAATTATTTTATAATCTTTATTTATTTTGAACTTATATGTATCTAAATAAAACCTAAGAAAAGGAAAAAGTTATTTTTAGAAGTTGTTGACAACACAGTACAATAGATCTTGTGATTTCAACTTAAAGCATCAGTAGCGTAACTTCAAATCCAGCCCCCCCCGCAAGTATTTTAGCGGGGCCCATCATATACATTAGGATCATGTAGGATCTCTGGGTACATGTAGGTACATGAACAAATAAATCGTATATATTAATTTATTTCATTTACAAAAATAAGAGGCTGGTAATTGTACGATCAGTTTGATGATGCACAATATACCTACCTATGCCTAGTGTACATCAGAGTTATATTATATCTCTGTGTAGGTACCTATATATTGTCTAATTGTTTTCATTTATAATTTAATTATACAAATTATTTTGTTTTCAATATCCATCCTGTATACCTACAGTCATAATCGGGATGTTTTCTCAGCTTATCTAACACCGTTACCTATATGTTTTACTTTTTCGCACGTGGTCGTAAAAATAAGTCCACCGCTGAATATCAAGTTAATGATTAAACGTTTATTCTCATTCTCATATCTGTCTAGTCTGGGTGATTTTTTGTTTCTGAACACAATGGGATATTTATTGAACAACGAGTGGGAAATTCTCCGTCTCCTCTTTGTTTTTATAGAGCTTTAGTAAAGCCGATTTCAGGAGATTTTTCTAGAGCATTCTGCTGTGATATAGCCGATCATCATTTTTAGTAGAATAAGTCAATTGGAAATGGCAAAGCTACTAGATTTAAAGAGTTTATCGAGTATAGTTCGTTCTAAGATATTTCGTTTTGACTTGTGCCAACATGCTTGATTTAAGACCAATACATGTACCTATTTAGTTATTCTATTATTCATTTGTGTTTCAGATACATTCTCCCCTGCCCTCGCTATAAATAATAAAATACTTTAGGTAGGTAAATACTTTAGTTTATTGTGATTTGAATCTATGGTTGTAAGTTGGAACTAGGTGCTGGAGAATAGTACCTAAGATTATAAACGTTTGTATCGACAGCTCAGGAACTCAGACGATGTTATATATTATTATGCTCTGATACCTTTTGCCAGACTGAAATAATAAAATTAGGTTAGTCCTTGATCATTTTTGATTCCATAAATTAAGTCAAAGTGGGAATTTTACATATCTAAAGAAAAGAAAGTGAATGTTTTACCTATATGAAGTTCATGATAAATATTTTACAAAAATAAAGAAGAAAGTACATTAGCCAATAGCAATTAAAAATAAATAGAGTGTAATATACATTTTTCCTTCGACGAGCCTAATGAACACAAAATCATTCTTGAATGACCCCTATAATGTGCTATTGTGGTATAGGCAACCAAACATACAATAATATTAAAAACCACCAAAAATTGACATCTAGTGTAGAATACTTCTAGTTTTGCCGTTCCTAATGCGTCAAATTACGCTAATTATATTTTTTTAACTCCCTAATAGACAAATTACTGTTGTCTCGATTAAATGTTTGCCGTTTTGTTTGTGAAGCGGTCTAAAAATAGAGTTCAAACTCCGAATGAACCTCAGAGACGACCTCGGAGTGTGTTTGACGTCATTCAAAAAAATCGATGAGCATAACTCATTATTGAGACTTTACATAAATATTAAACGAACTTAATTTGCAACAAAAGACCACTCTCTAGAGAGACTCTTTATACTTTTTTTCATAGAAATAAAATGTTCTTCAAAGGAATTGAGATTTACCAATATTACTAAAAGTGGTTGGTAGAGAATACATGTACGTATTAAAAACGAATTTTTGAACATAAATTATTCATGTGTTGTTCAATAAAATATGAAATGTTTTTCAAACTATAAAATTTTCAAATACCTATTGTAACTGAAACAATTCTTGTGAAATATTATAAAAACGATTCACGGAATTCTGTATAGCGTTTTTTATTGTTATTTCCGTTAAATTAGTTTTCATTACATGTTTTCTTTGAATAGGTATAATACAACTAAACCAAAAAGTTGTTTACAATAATGACTTTTAAAAAATAAACAATTCATCCCATTTATCTATTTTGTGTGTATTCTCATACCTAATTTAAAAAATATTTCTTGGGACATGGACTAAAAAGAAAGTTAATTCTGGTCCGACTCTGTTCATGGAAAATAAACTCTCAGACAGTTCAAACCATTAAACAATTGATTTTAAATGCACTAGCAACAAAAGTTTATGTTCAAGTTGTGAGTTAAAATAACGACAAACGCAAATTGCAAAGTGATTTCAATTCGATTAAATGAAAACGTCACTTCAGCTGAACGGTTAGAAAAGGTTGGTAGCTCTGACTGAATTTTCCGAGCCAGTCTAGCCCGAACACTGCGGATAGGAAGAATTATCGGCTTTTCATAAAATGTTTATTGTGATGTGCGAGATGCTATACTTTCGAGTTTTTTCATTAAATTGGTGAATGTAAGTAGTTTATTTTGCTTTTTAGTTGTTTTAACGTAATATATTGCTTTCGTTATATCATTATTGAATATGACGCCCTTTTGTTCTATTGTTAATGTTTGATAAAAACATTGATATGAAATTTTATTTGTCATAAACTAATATTTTTTGCAGTTCTGAAAGTAGGTATGAAGATGATTAGTGGTTATTATTTCTTAGTTTAGTGAGCGGCCAACTAAAACAATTACCAATATCTTTGGTTTACAGTAAATACAAAGTAGAAATAGGTACAATTTCAAATTATGCTAATGTAAAAAATTATAGTTTTGTCGTCAGTAATGAATTTAGGCGGCATTTTAAAAATTGGTTCATCAGATTAGTTTTTAATGTTTTTATATAAAAACTACTATAGAATATATTATTGTATGCCCATTCTTTAAATTTAGTAAAATCTCGTGCAGTTGAATTTGTAACAGAAGAAGTCAAGGCTAATTTGTTTATAATACAAAATTCGATAGTTGAGAGTGTTTGTCAAACTCGTTAGTCTGCTCCACATGATACATGATACCTACAATATGTTACACGTTGGAAAAAGAGTAGCCTGCAACAATAATTGATGCATCGCCGCGACTGTCTGTCTGTTCGCGATAAACTCAAAAACTCCTGCTTCGATTTTCATGCTGATTTCACCAATGGATAGAGTGGTTCTTGGGGAAGGTTTTAGTATATAGTTTGTTAAGTTTTTGTATACATTGGGTAAAATATAAAGGTATTTGTCGGAGGTGTCGGAAAAAAAGTCGACTCGGAGCTTTCAACGATGTTAACTAAACCTTTTGGGATATAACAAAATATAATGCATGGTGAATATAGATCTACAGAAAAGTCGAATTCGGAATTGTTTGATACAATGGAGTGGTCTTCAATTCAGACATTTTAAAATGAGTTTTTTAGTATCTATAAAGACGTTTGAAATGTTGAAAAAAAAATTCTCATTAGCTTTACACCCGTATTCGTTTTAAAAGCACTCGTAAAACATTCCACGACAAAATGGCAAATAAAGGAGAGCTGTAAAAGTTTTATAATTCAGTGGTTTGATTTTTTAAATTAGGTATATAAAATTACAATAGTAAGATTACATTTTATTTGGCTATAATCTCGTATTATTGTTTAGTCGGTAATAATTTATTTTTTAAGCGAGTGTCACAAAAAATGAAGTTTTACGGATCTATTAACGTCCCTAAAGTGTATCTTTTTTGGCCGCTTTTTTACTTTACGGCCGCTTTTTTACTTTACGGCCGCTTTTTTACTTTACGGCCGCTTTTGCAAACAAAGTCATTATGAGGGCAACCTACTAGAAACATTTAATTTGCTTATTTGAGTTATTTCCACGTCCGATATTAAGATTGTCAAATTATGAAGGCGGCCTACTAGACACACTTAATTTGCATGTTTGAATTATTTACCCATAAAGTATACGGGTCATTCTTTTAGAAGAAGTTCAGCCTCTCTCTTGGTTGAAACAGGGGCTGATATTTTAATGTTAAAAAGCCACGGAGGTTGGAAGTCTAACTCTGTAGCAGAAGGCTACATTGAAGATTCCATTTCAAGAAAGAAGGAAATTTCAAATAGAATTCTTGCAGGAGGAAAAGGTACTTCAGGTATGCGTTCTTCTGTTCAAAATAATTCCAAAGAAATTGAATTAGATGGTACTTCAGTAAGCAGCTTTCCAGCAAGAACCATTGTTACGGAAAATCAAGAAAATGAAATGTTTGTTAACAATGTCATGTCTAAAAGTGGTATTACATTTTCAAAATGTAGTAAATGTACATTTAACATAACAATTAATAGCAAATAATGCCCTAATTTATTAACTTCGTTATGACCCAACTTCTGTTTATCATACTTACTGTAAGTAATTCTGTACACATCTTTGTTACTTAATAATACACTTTTCATTTGGTTAATAAAAATTTGAATCTAATCTTCCAGTTTCGTCTCTGTTTAGAAACAAAATTGTAAAAAAAAGTTGTTACCTATTTGATGAGACACTCACTTAAAAAATTTTGTGTGCACCTCGGCCGTATGATATTTTTGGCCTCACCTGAAATTTGCTTGGCCTCGGCTACGCCTCGGCCGCAAATTTCAGATTCGGCCAAAAAAGATCAACATTACGGCCTTGGTACACAAATAACTATTTATGTATCTATCCGCTTTCTGTCATTTAAAACGTTTCAGTACCATAGGATTTCATGTCATTTCATTGTCATCAGATCTCGTTTGTTTTTATTGCCACCACAGAACTATACCATGGAGCATTAAAATGAACCATAATAATTAGTACCACCCTAGCTGGTGCTATATTTTTAACAATACAATTGGTTTAGTTCATTTCCAGAACCAGCTTTCAAGTAGTACAAGCTGAATGTTTTGTGTTATTTCTTCCTCTAAATGACAGAATTTGCACCTGGCTTCGTCAACTCCATCATCTTAAAATGTCTATTGAGCTTACAGATCCCTGTTAGCAAACCTACCACACTTTTGCTTTCCTTTCCTTTGTCCTGGTGAATGTGCCCACTATTCCAGGCAATTTTTACTTCCATTCTTCGCTGTTCGGTATAGATATTACTCTTTTCAAAGCTACATCTCATTTTCGTGGCTGTCCCACGATTATATCCGCTTTTAGCGCCTCCTATTGTCAGCACTATGCGATGCTGCCTATTTAATTATATCTAACTTCGCCTTGTATAAAAATATGCAGTGGTGGTGTTAGACAGAACCTCCATAGACGTTATAGGAGTAGTTCCTGACATAGATGTTCCTGGCTCTCATAACAAACAGGCATGCTAGCCGTTTCATTTCTCCCCCTGTATTTATCATATTTTTAAATATAAAAAATATTCATCTAAAATAGAAGGTAACGATCACATTATTTTAGAGGGTTAGAAGTCAGGGCGGGAAGTGATCGATGAGGGCGGAATATCAGGGCGGGAATTAGAGGTGTGTAATATGACACTTCCTAACCTTCAATGACGTTAGTAATGACAGCATGACATACACATGTATAGTATGCGAAAACTATATTCAATCCATTCCATTCACACAAGTGCGACAAGGAAAATATGAGAAAAACTGCTTGAAAGAGAGAGAATAATAATAATAATTGTGGACAGTTTGCGGTTCATCCTTCATCCAGAGGCTGGAAGAATGACGACTCGGTAGCCCCCACCACGTAGTAGTAACTACATGTGGCTTTTGCGATTGCGCATGCGTCCAAGCAGCCTTTAACCTTCTATTCGATGTGATTAAATGTGAGAAGATTAGCCAAGTAGGAAGCGTACTGAACTCACAACCCAGAGGTTCTAGGTTCGAAACCCGAGCTGATCAAGCATTTTTTGGGCCTGGGTTTTCTTGTTTTTTTTTTAGTTTTCTATTTCTTATTTTCTGAATTGAGGGTGAAAATACAGCACGTTTGTGCCAGCATTACGCCAA
>CAJUYI010000806.1:0-54422 GCA_910591695.1 Galerucella pusilla
TTTACACGATCATGTGATATTTATGTAAGTACAATTAATATAATATTATTTTCACTTTTAATATATTGGTTCAAGAGCCATCCAGTTTTTATATTACATGTAATTTTTGTTACAGACAACTGTATTGAAAGCATTAAAATCTGAAACTGAAGGAATTGTACGCTATGAAGCAGCTGCTCTTATTGATTGCATCTACCAACACCACCAAATTCCAGAAAACATTAAAAATGACTTCTTCGATGCTATGAGTCATGCTGTGGTCGCCGATCTCCACTGGGAAGTAAGAGTTAAAGCTTTACCATTTTGGAAAAAGCTCATTGACGATTCCTTAGCTTATTACGGATTCATAGACGGTTCTTTTCCTGATGTAACATTCTCGAAAGATTTAAGGAAAATAGTGACTTTAAGTAGTGTGGAAATACAAAAGTGTCTCGTTAAAGTTTTGTACAAACTTTCAGAACTTGGATGTTTGTTTGTGTTTGGTGAAGCCTTGCAGGATGAATGTGATATTGAAGTGTCTAAATGTGCCGCCGAAACTATTAAAGACTTTGCTAATTTACTCAAGAAGCATAATGTTACTGTGGAGACTCTACAACTTTATACACCTTCCACGTCTTTTGTACCCAGTTCGGGTGTCAGTTCTATTACAGATTCATCCGATTTTTCACCGATTAGCGTACCACACGATTCGCCTACGACCCAAACCGATAATGTTGAATCAATGTCTATAAATAACAAGTTTTCTGATGCCATTCTGGAAGATATTTTAGATACCAGAGATCTTAATTTATTAGAGACTGTTTTTAATGCTACAGATTTTCCAGTATTCGAAAATATTGAAACTAAAAAACGAAAAGTTTTACATCCAGAATTGTTTTTGAATTTAGTGTATACGGATCTTGAAAGTCGAGTCAGCGTTAAAACTACGTGGGTCGAACAAATAAACGATTTTCAGTCGTTGTTGGATGATATATTAAAAGAGTACGAATTTGATGATGTAAATAGTATGGATTGTTACTAGAGTTTATTTAAGTTATGTCATCCCTATCATAGAGGAAGGGAAAATTCCAGGTCGAATGGAGAACATTTGAAAATTCAATTGAAATTAAACTGAACTGTGGTTGAATTGATTACAAATGCAATAATTTTCCGGCTTTTCATGCTTTTGTTTAAATCACGGCAGATATTTTTTCTGGTCTCTTTAAGTAACTAGCCCTCCGACTGTATAGGCTGTAATTTCATTAAGACTGGATAATTATTATGAGATTTCCTAGGAAGCCGTTTCTAGATCCGAACCAATCGTCAAAGTCCATTTTATAATAGTTATTTACGTAATTAGTGGGATAAGGACATTATTAACGCACGCATGTGAAGTTTGCACGACGAGGATGTAGGCCGAGTCGTGTAATCACATAAGTGCGTTAATAATTCCTATCACACGGGTTACGTACAAAATCTTATCTACAACTGTTTATTGGTATTATTAACAGTACCCATATCATAAAATAAAAAATTTCAATCCAACGTATTTTTAATAATATTGACTGCTAACATAACGTATCCTGTATCATATTTTGTGACCATAACAACAAAGACAAACAAAACTGTGGAAATAAAATAAATTAGTCATCAAATTGTCAAAGTTGAATGAACAAAAATCTATAAAAATGAGTTCAAGTGAAGGCAATCTCCTTTCGGAAATTGCAAAATTCAGCTTCCAATTTTATTTTAAATATTTAAGTCTAATATTAATATTTTTCTAGATTCTTATTATCGCACTAGTGCGGTAATGTATTCAAAAACGCACTAGTGCGGTAATATACGTCATTATGACACTGAAAATAGTGTCAAATCGTACCCGTTATCTGACAGTTGTAGATAAAATTAATTTATACATTTTTTTACTACTTGTATCAGGGTCAATATTTTTCTATGATAAAACTGGAACAAAAATGATGGGTTAAAGAGAAGTATTATGAAAACATATTTTGTAGTTGACTGGTTTATATTTTTTATTTTGATTGTTGATGTATAATAAAGTTACACAATTAAATATATTGTTTATTTCATTTCCATTGCATAAGTGAAAAAAGGTTTGAAGAAAAAGCGGCATGAATTGTCATTAGATAATAAAAATTCCCTTACCTGTAATGTGGAAAATCTGACTTAATTTCCATGCAAAACAAAAAAAAACGATATAAATAAACCAATAAACAGAAACTCATGTACACAATTATTTAACACAGATGGTGGCTGTTCGAAAAGTTTAGAACCAGTGATCTGTGATCAGGATTAGAGGTATGCGTTACTTCGAGTTCATGGAATAAGTTAATTTATATAGTTTTAATTCAAATCTTAATCGATCAGTTTCTACACACTACATGGTTTTATGTTCATAGTTATAGTTTTAAATTCATATGTTTTAATTTTTGCTTGAATGAACCCACTTTTATTTTGATCACTGTGTTGATATTTGATATTAGGCATGATGACTAATTTTGAAAAACTGCTCCACGATGTTCTCACGTATATACTTTATCTACAATAAATGTTATTTCTCTAAGAAAAAAAGTATTTAAAGGAAAAATTCAAATTTAAAAAACATTTCAAATTATGCGCCAAAACACTAGAATAGTAATGGCGTCTGTCTATGACATCAGGGCCCGTATTCTTAAGGGACTAGTGAGAATCTAACCAATGAGATTGATGCATTACGGGTTGCCTGAAACGAGAGAGATTCAATCTCTCATGGTTCGAACCGATAGAGAATCTCGCCAAAAGCGGTGAGAAGCTTAGAAACATGCGTATTGGATTTCGTCCGGTGATATTGCAGACCTCACTATTGCATTTAAAAATACGACAAATTTGAAACTCTCATGTTTTAGGCAACCATGCAATACACCTATCTCATTGGTGAGATTCTCACTAGTCCTTTAAGAATACGGGCCCAGCAAGTCGTAAATACCATTTATAGGAGATCTGTGTCGATAGGTTATCTATGATCTTTGTCCTGTGGTAAAATCATCAATGTCAAACCATAGACAGATAGGAAATTTAAAACAGATGTTCAGATCATAGATATTTGCGAAAGTACGACGTCACTCTCTTCTGATTGGTGTTTGAGATAAGATGGCGGATGGTTAAATTTTGTGCTTATATTTTACTAAAATAAATGTAAAAATTACACATGTAAAATAAAAATAAGTGATTTCTTTAGAATCTCTGTATCTTATATAATTAAATCAAATCAATATTTTAGTGATACTTAGTGACTGCCATCATCAAGGATGTGGACAGTATTTTATCTAAATGATAGAATTCTTAGAATTCTTTATTGGATATAATTTATTACAATAATAACTTCTCAAAAACTGACTACCATAGAGAACAACTGTTTTATTTTATACATGCCTCCTAAAAACTTGTTGGTTTTAAAGGAAACATTATTCACAGTCAAGGCCGACAGATTCAGGTTTTGACTGCAACTGCAACTTCATGTGGCTTCTTCATATGCGAAACCTGTGGTTAAAGCAACCAACAACCAAACCAGCCTGTTTTTAAATTGCAAAAATCACCATAATTGATTTTAAATTTTATGAATCTGTTCATAAAAATTTGTGGTAGGTCGGTAGATAACAATGAATAAATAAATTAATTTTGGCTATGAAAAACACCTTAGAGTGATGAAATAGTGTGTTGGATATGATATTTATCTAGAAAGATCAAAAAAGTGCTGAAAATCTTATAGGGACAACTAGTACATTAAATCATAGATATTATAATCGGACAAAGGCACCTGTAAACGGTATTGTTTATTCATTAACAGTACAAGACCCACATGTCCTTCGTAAGCTTGTCAAAGAAAACTATAAAAAAATATATACTAATGAGTTTGTCGAGTATATTCACATCTCTTCGGTAGACCAGGTGGAAACTCAGCCGGGTGTGTTTGAACCAGGTGGGTTATATCTAAGTTTAAATGGTTATAAACCACGATTACACACGGAATTAATAATTTGATAGATTCCGAAATTATCTTTTTACTAAAATAAACTTAATACAGAAAAGTTGAACGAAGGTGATGTACCTATACAGAGGGTCCCAACAATTTGTACTGAAAATTTGGGCGATGACAGTTAATCATTAAATTTCAACGCTTGGTTGAAAATAAGACAATATGCTTACTCTATTTTACTATTCTGTATGCAAATGGGCTTTAATATTTAAACTGGAAATTCTTGATTGGACATTATACCTACCTGTTAAAATTTAAATCCTAATCTTTATTATGTAAGTATAGATTACAACTTTTCTAATAGCGGGAACTCCTTCAAATATAACGTTAATTTTCAACCAATTCTTATATATACAGGGTGTACCAACCTTACGACAAACTTCGGTATATGGGTTATTTTAAGAGATATCAAAAAATGTTATCAACAAAAATAGAAGATGTGTTGAAGGTCCATAATTTGAAACATATGATTTTTTAAATGGGAACCACTGGATATTATACCGAATTCGGATTCTTTACATTTTTTTGAAGCTTTTGATATAAGGTTTTGCCACGTTATACAGAGTCCTTCCGAAGATATGGACACGTTCATGTGAAAATCGTAGGTAAATCAACGCTCTGTAGCCTATTGTACGTTGAAAAAAAAAATGTATTTTGCCTAACAGAGTTTTGTGTAATATGATGCAATATCTCCGTATCCTAGCAAATTGGCAAAACCTCATATCAAAAGCTTCAAAAAAATGTAACCAATCCGAATTCAGTATAATATACAGGGGTTCCTATTTGAAAAATCATATGTTTTGTTTGTAACGGAGGTATGCAGCACTCTGTATAGTTCGATATAATTTCAAAATATAGACCTTCTACACATCTACTATTTTTGTTGATAATATTTTTTGATATCTCTTAAAATAACCGATATACCGAAGTTTGTCGTAAGATTGGTACACTCTGTATAGTATTGATCCTTATTTCAATTTAATTTTTTCACTTGAAGCTGTTAAGGATTTGCAAAAGTGTTGATGTGGGCAAAAATTAATCATGGGACACTCCTGCAACTTTTAAAAGGGTTGATAGATTCAGTTCAAATTCTAGTTGGTTATATTGGATTTAAATTATTTCACATGTAAAATTAATAAGGCTGACTTCCTGCTTAACTGGAGGATGCTTGAAAACTAGAATAACTCTGAATATTTTTGGATATTTGAATTCTTCTTTTTTAACTACACACATTTCAGCAATCTTGGGTCTTAAAAAATAATAGTAGGTACTTATATTTTCCACTACTAGTTGTGAAATTGACAATTATTGCATCTTCTAGCCAACTGAGAAGTTGAATTTCTCTATTAGTGGTTACCTAATAATTTTCTATATTAACCTAGGTCAAGAATGGGCAAATTCAAATATTTTGAGAATTCAGGGATCGTAGTTCAACAAAAACTTGTGCAACATCATTTTGTATACCTAGGAGATTGTCTTTAACATATTTGCTGCTTGAAATTATTTATCAAGATAAAATTATTTGAATAAAAATGCCATTAGTTTAAAATTCGCGCTCAACAAAAATGACTGATGACATAACGAGTACGTTCATAATATATCGAAGACTGACAGTGTACTTGTCAGTCAGACGACGGAGTAAACGCTTCTCGTGGTGCGATTGTGGAATATTTTTAATTTTTGTCTTAAATTTGACTAGTAGTGGAAAAATTGTATATACACCTTGGTGTTGAAGACATTTATAAACCTCGCACCTCGCATAATTTTGATGCTCGGTCAATAATAATAGTCTTCACCACCTTGGTGTATAATAGTATATTAAACAAACTCCGAAGTATACAGACCATATAGGACGCCAACGCACTTTAATTTACGACCACCTGCGTGTAGATTGCTGTCACCAGGTGGATTTAACTACATGGTCTGCCAGTGCAGTATCGCGGAACAACTACCCTCATGACAAGAACTCTGCGAAGCATTGAGCCGTGAATCTCTTCAGTTTTCAGTTATGGGTAGTGCCATGCCGGGTGCTGCTTGTGGGGTTAGGAATTTTGTAATGGTGATAGTAAAAAAAACTCGCACTCGTGCACTTCCTCGACCGTGAATGGGGTGCATTTTATTTGAGAAAGTTATTAATTCTTATGGATATGTTGTATTTTCTTTTTAATATACCGAATCAAATTCGTGATTATTTTTAAAATTTAGATATTTCTTACATATACTCACCCTGTCTATTTATTTAAAAAGAAGCATCATCAGTTTTGTACAGATCAGTTGAATTTTCACACATTAACACTCTTTTAACGTAGACTCCGTTTCACGTTAGAAGAAACCACTTGAAGTTGCAGTCGTATGTGCGAACTTACAATATTCCTGTTTTTTACTGTAAATTAAATTTGTTTCTTTACAACCCTGTATCTACTGTTCTCAGTGAGAAGAGAAGAGAAGAGAAGAGAAGAGAAGAGAAGAGAAGAGAAGAGAAGAGAAGAGAAGAGAAGAGAAGAGAAGAGAAGAGAAGAGAAGAGAAGAGAAGAGAAGAGAAGAGAAGAGAAGAGGAGAGAAGAGAAGAGAGTAAATATTGTGTTAACGTTGTCCGCCATTAATAACAATCCTAGTTGATCTTTTAAAATATTGGCGAAGGTGCATACTGAACCAAAAAGGTGCGTAATATTAATGAAAAAAACATCAACGAACTCTATTTTCGTTTTTCGTCCGATGAACATAGTCTTTGGTATTTTAAAGCTTTAGGTTTAAAGTATGTGCCATTTTTTAAGAAATTATGGGTCAAAAACGATCCTAAATGGGTCAAAAAGGCTTGTAGAGCCACTAGAAATTTCTAGAAAAATACATAAAACGAAGCCAACTAGACAATAAAATCTGATGGACCCGTTTTCAGAGCTGTTTTTTCTATTTCCAACGGCCTATTGCAGATGTGTTTATTTTAGTGCTTTGTTGTGAAATTTGAATTGTATTTTAAAAACGTAAATTTACTAGATTACGAACATAAAGTATAGGTTTGGAATTTTTTATTTGGTTGATTGTACGTTAATACAATTCCAGAGAACCTTTTTTTTCCTGAGAAATGAAATATTTGTATACGATGTTTATCAGATTTTTTACGAATTCACTGTTATATAAGTAAGTGAGTGTATTCGATTTTTCCAAGTACTTCTGTTTTTTATTATTCTTTCTCATAGAAAACTAATGCTGAGTCATCTATACGCGCCAATGGGTGAACTTCTTGAAAAAACTCTACACATGCAGGGCTATTTCAACACTTTAATATTTTATATATACCTATATAGGATCGATAAAATTATGGTCTGGTTCAGAGAAACGAATATCATTTTTGCAGATAATCGGTACACTACACATTATACTCAAAATAATAAACTAATAAAGTAAAGTATATAAAAAAAATCCAAAATACACCGATCCAAAAAAATCCGGATATTACAAAAATAGTTAAATCTTGAACTAGGTACTCATCTCATATTTATGATTTTTTTGTGAATTGTCAAGACAATACTTCTATAACAATACTTTGCTTGAAAGTTTGATGTAGAGTTGAATTTGAAAATATACGGAGTGCAATAATGTGTAGATATTTTTTACCCACAATTTGAAACACCCTATAGAATGAAGTAACTAAAATAAAAAGTGTCAAAATGTGACAAAATGTCGCACTACCTATGCTGTTTTTAAAGAACTTTGTCGTATGCCAAAATTCCCAACGAATAGTTTGGCCAACCTGCAAGCTTGATCTCAATCCTATTGAGCATCTCTGGAGCCAACAAAAAGGAACGAGATGCAAATACCATTACCAGACTTGGAAATAATGCCATTCGATGGTACACAAATGGCTTAAAAGCAATAGAAGAAACTGGGATAGGAGTGTTCCGGCCAGGAACCAAACACTCTGAAAGCTTGGGAAAAACCACAAGTGTCGTTCAAGCAGAAATTCACGCCATAAGAAAGTGTGCCCAGTTCATTCTATTTTAATGTCGCATATATAGTCAAGCAGCTATTGAAGCACAGAGCTCTCGAGTAATCAATCCCAAAATGGTGTGGGAATGCCTAGGAAAACTCAATGAATTGGGTGAGAATAATATAGTCATATTACTGTGGGCTGCAGGATGCACTGGAATAGAAGTAAATGAAATAGCGGATGAACTACCAAAGATGGAAACTGAAATACCCTTTTCTGGAACTGTTTTGAGGTATCAGCTCCAATGTGATATTGGAAGAAAAAATAGAAGATCTGACCATTGGAAACAACTAGTAGGGCGTATCCAACTAGCAAAATGGAATTCTAAGAGGACTGAATTGTTGTATAATAGTCGAATAGCGTTGTTTTAAGGACTTTTTATTACTATTAAGCCTTTTGTTGCGATAATTTTGTTTTTTAAAGAAAATTGTTGTATTAAATGATTCTATAGTGACATTTACAATATATGCTATAACGTATTATACGATCATTTCTTTTAAAATGATATAATACCTTATAAGCCAGTTTATACAATATCAAAAATATCATTTTATAAGACTTTTATAACTATTGTATAAGAGTTCTATAATATACTATATAACTAACAGCTACAACATTATAAAACAGTTACTTAAGCTTGTCTTATTGAAGCTGTATAATGTTGTATAATAAATATTGTATAGCATTCAATTGCGTTGCATTATAAAACACTTTTCAGTTGTATAGTGCCTAAATATTCTTCGTTATAAAACAGTTATCGTATACCGTTCCATTTGACAATAAAATATTGTTTAAGGCATTTCTTTGGGATAAAATTGTTGCTTTATAAATCGCCATGCTTAAATAAGCAATTTTGTACCGCTTTCGCCGCCATTATGAGCAATTGAGTTGGAAACATGAAACTATATTGAAAAATTTGACTTTATCATTATTTAGAGAATTATATTGTGAAAGAATATCCATATGAAGTGATAAACTATTAAATTAATAAAAAAAGTATTTTATGATATTCTATTTTATTATTTTTTCAAGTACCTACTTGAATTAAAGCGCTTCATTTTTTTTGCCAAATATATACCTATAATCTATCAGTAAAATTTGCGGCGCATCAAAATTTGTGCTATTAAACCATCCATGAAATTATGAAATTATAATTTTTACTATCGATGTCCGCCCAAGCGGCCCAACTCGTTTTGATAAGTCTCCATTTCTACAAATGAAATGTATGATGCACGTTCAAGTTCAAATATAATTTGGTTCTGATATTCTTCACTAAAAAATGAAATGCTCTTATAAACTGCTAGATGACAAAATGTTTCCATTGTGCTCGAAATAACAGCATTATAAAAAAATATATTGCATTATACAACCATTTTGTAAGACCTTCATAGTGCCGCTTCAATCTCATTTTATAGATGTGACTACATGACACACTATTAACTCATTTTATAGTAGCTGTATAAATGATTATAAATCAGTCATATAAGAGTTGTATAAACTTTTAATAGAAACAACCAAACAGTTGTATAAAAATGGGCCCTTTTCAGTTGTATCAGGATCGTATAGTTGTTTTGTAGACCGTTATAAGAATTTAAGTATCCTATAAGACATATGTTGTAGCTGTTTATACAAACCTTATAGAATTTAAATTGCTACTTGGGTAGACAATCAAAGATTCTGCTGACTTACTGTTAAGATCAAATGAATGCATAAGTCAAAGTAAAACTGCACTGAGAATTTGAACAGGGATCCTGACGGGACATTTTCGCCTGAATGGGAACCTGAAAAAGCTCAAAATAGTGTAGAAAGAAGAATGTAGATTCCGTGGCATGGAAGAAGAAGGACTTAAGAAGCTACTAGTCTCTGACACGCCCATTGCTGACTGCGAACAATTATTCTACTCTCTCTTTCAAGTAGTTTTTCTCATATTTCTCTTGTCGTACTTGTGTAAATCGTATGTCGCGAATAAAATTTTCCCAATCTGTATATAGTTAACTTTAACTTTGATAATTCATCACTGCTTGAGAAATATGATTATGAGCCGTATAGGTAGTTCTTACGAATACTTATATTGTCAAGAGCGTTTCACTTATGATTTCTTTAAAAGCTTATTTTTGCCAGAATCTCGTATTCATCGTTTCAATTTCGAACCATTAATTTTTTCACTTAATTCAATATAAAAGTAGGTAACTGCCTACTTTTTGAATTTCAAAAGTATTCTTTCTATTAAACGCGTAAAATGAGTTTCTTCTTCATTTAAAGTGATTAAATTCGTTACTGACACCGGTTGTCGCAGTTTGTTGAACATGACGGTGGTCTGGCGTGCTTTGATCCCTTTCAGGTGTTTCAGTACGCTTCAGGCGCGCTTCAAGGTATTGCGGTGTACTTAAAACTGTTACAATTTAGTGATTATAGTGCTTTTGGATTAATAATACTTTTAAACTACGTTATTTGTGTATTGTTATAATTCACTCTAAGATATTGTTTACCATTTTTTTTTTAAATTGAAGATTCATGATGGTGAGAAATTCGTGAACAAAGGTAAGAATTTCATTTTTACAATCATAATCAAATATTTTTAACGTTCTTGTTGGAAAATGATAACAAATTGTCATTTTTCTAATTACGTTGACCTTCAATTGAAGATAATTGTGGATACAGAGTATCGACAAGAAATCAACGTAATAATTTTATGAAAAGCTATCGAATCTTTAAAGTTAACAAGAAAAAAATTAATATGGAATCGTTCTTAACTAAGTACCTAATTATTCGTAACATTTTACCTTTAATTTTTTCATTAAAGCTACATAAGAGCAAAATAAATCTTCATCCACACAATATTTATAATCTGTTCACACTTTTAATTCAGTAACTAACTAGACTTCTATCGAGGAAAGATCAGTGAGGCTGTGGACTTGGAATATTACCAAACAAATCTGTATTTTGCTTACAATTTAATCATCTCTAATTTGAACCATCATCTTTAGGATATTTCTCTTATTATGTTACCTGGATTTAACATAAATTCTCATATTTACATGTTCAAAACTGACTGAGATGGTGCCAATGAAAAATACTGTAGGTAATTTGGTCACATTAGTTCTTCTTTTGTCTTAGAAGCCATGTTGGCTCTTCAAGATTTTCTTATTTAGGAGGATGGTCCAACAATTCTATTTTTTCTTGATTTAAAAACTCAATTGTTTTTCTTGCTGTGTGGAACTTGCATTATCTTGGTGGAGGATAATTCTTCGTTTGGGGCAATTACTTCCGGCAAACAAATCGGTAAGCAATCAGAAGTAACAGCTCTTCGATCTTTCAGAGGAATTGCTGCTACATAAAACGCTTTTGCGACAAACTATATTTTTGGAAACACGTCGATTTTGGAAGATCCTTAAAACATAACTAATGGTTTAAGCAAAATGGGTGTTGTACCAGACTGGATCAGTGGGTCAGTGGATTCTATAAATTTTTCATTTTTACCAAATAGGTATAATGGAATATCCCGATATACTGAATTTTAGTGATGACGAAGATTTTAATGAACTTGTAAATTTACAAGTATATCCGAGAAGCCCACAAAACTTTCAGCGACGAACTAACCATTTCACAGAATGGAATGACCAGGAATTTTTGGATATATTTAGACTATCTAAAATTACTGTTAATTTGGTATTAGAACTATCGGAGACATTGAGTCTATTACAAATAGATAGGTATGTGTTAATAATAAATAAATTTTATTTAAATGTAATGGTTAATAAAAGTCTCGATTAATAGTAAAGTTCCAAATTATAAATATGTTTTCAATCAATACAAAACAGAGATTTTTTCATTCTAATTCTTTTTTAGTCAAATAAAATAATATGCAAAAATAAAAAACACTTCTAGAACTGAGATTGTAAACTCTGAGACTGGGGGTTAGAATCGCATTAAAAATTCTTTTATATTTTTATTGGCAAAACGTAAGTAATTTACTCCACAGTAGTTCATTCGTCTAACATTCATTGATACCAACCTTTCGAAATGATTGATTAACAAAACTGCACGAAAACACCACTGGTACAACACGTACCGGTTTAAACTTTTGTAAAATTTAACCCTATGGTTAGATAAACCAGGTTTAGCCGACTGTTGGTACAACTCGCCCTAACAGACACATCTGTGATAAACTAACTTCTCTTTATTTGGACTTTAATAATTTAAACTAATTTTTTTTATTTACATCTCTTCTAGTTGAATGCACAAATTATAATAATCTACGATAATCCATTTAACCTAAAACATTATATCAAACTCGATATATCAGCGCAAAGTACTTCAGGTATCAACAGTGTTATTGCTGATTAAACAGTATACACAAGTCAATAATACTACACCTGAAGTCGATTCACTTGATAGAGGAAATTGTGAAATATATAGTATTACTAAATATCTAAAATAATAATCATTACACCTCCAAAGGGCGAGAAAAAAATGTTTAGACTTCTATAAACATTTCTTTTTTTTTTTTAATTATTTATTATTCATGATATAACTTAATCCTATTTTTATGTACTTCTATAAGCTTATCATTAACATTAATAACTATATTAGGGGAGCATTCTTCAATAATTATATATGGACCCTTAAATAATGGTTCCAACTTAGTCCCAGCATCGTTTTTTAATAAAACTTTATCGCCTACTTTATAATTTACAATTTTCGTTTTCTTATCATACCTTTCCTTCCTTTTGTCTTTTGATAACATTAAATTATTCAGTAAACTATTTATTTTATTTCTTATTTCAATTTATCAATTATAAAGACATTAACCTATTAAGCATTATTTTAGGAATTATGAACCAAGATCAAAATAATCCTAATACAAAATTGTGCAAATTTTACAATTAATTATACATTTAACTGATTTTCCTATTTATTTTCATATTGTAAGTTCTTTCTGTTCAAAGTTTAAATAAAATAACTAGATAAATTATTGTATTTCTTTCATTAATAAATGTGGTTTTAGAAAAAATATTGTGTACAGCTTGTTTGCAAATCACTTTTTCCACTCGCTAGATTTGACAAAATGCAGCGCTCGTGGGAAAAGTGTCGCGCTTATTCTACCTATGAGAAAGTTGAATTTTACCAGCTTTAAGGAGGCGATAAAGTTAAGTTTTCTACGGCTAGCCAAGAAAATAAATTTTACGTTTCTACGCTAGCTGGCGCTCCAATTGACAAAAAAAACACCACCATTAAACGTCAGTATGAAAAAATGACTCACAGTAATGAATTTCATATTATTATAAATAAACTTTTTATATAAAATATTACCAACAATTGAATCGGTGAGATTAAAATAATTATTATTGTGAGGATAAAAACAGTAATGAATTCTATAATATAAAATAATATTTTTATAGAAAAATATTACCAACAATTATTATTGTGTAGGATAAAAAAACTACCTATGTGTAAACCACGGCAGTAAAGTGCTTTTTTAAGCCTCAGGAATTCCAAGCTAGGTTGACTGGGTATACAATATACTAATTTTTACAGATAATTCTTCATGTAAAATCTTTTGAATTGTGATCTTTGAAATGCCCAATGATGATCCAATTTCACGATAAAGTGACATGTTGATCTTCTTAGATCAGCTTACGTATACTGCAGCGACGATTTCTTATGTGACTACCGTGGTTTTTTTAGGTTTAAAATACTTTTTATCTAAAGTTTGTCATCCCCGTATACAATTGACACAATTGTCAAAGGAAAGAAAGTAAAGCCGATAGTCTGGCGTTCCTTTGACATCTTGTGTTCGTCTGACGTAAGAATTGCTCCTTGCATCGGTAGCATTATCCATATATTATGGCAATATTTGTAATTTGGACCCTGGAATAGAATTGTTTTGTTTTATTTTGTGAGTTAGATCAGCTTACATATACTAGCTTTCTAAGAAGGTCACTATCATTTTACTGAAGCAAGGAGAAAATTTCTACAGGGAGATTGGGAAACTTAGAAAATATATCTTCTTTCTTCTTCACATTTACCATAGAAATATTATACATACCTAATATCTCGAGGGATGTATTCCACATTTATAAAGGAACAGTTGGTGAATTTTATAACATAATCATAGAGAAAGTAGTCGAAGTGTTGGTTAGTCAGGTGGGAACTGGAACAGGTGCGATATTGCCGACTGGACATAGTTGTAAAGGGGGATGAAATGGGGCTTCGTTTTTTTTTCTAAATTACCCAATAATGATATACATCTCAGAGGGACAAATTGATTGCTTGAAATTGATCGTGGGATACTCGTAGAACATTCGATAAGGGCATTATAAATTAAACGTATTAAGTTACAATAACGCATAGAAGTCGATATCGTTAAATTAGACCATTTTCTCTTTTATAGTCATTAATATACGTATTATGTAGGTCAGTGTCAGATGCATATATCTTTTATTATACATACATAGAGTATATTGTTGAATTAATAATTTATTATTAATTATTCTGTTTGAATCAACATTTCAAATATGAAAATATTTACCTAATTATTTCTCCAAAATCAATATCTAGGTACTTATAATTATATATATCGGATTCCCCTTGTACCTGACGGTACAAAGGGTTGCTGGGTTCGGCAGTATATTTCCCATCATCTTCTTTGCTTCCGTCCAATAAGTTCCTCTTTTTTTTAATAAGTCACCTACTTCTTGATACCAGTTTTTCTTAGGTTTTCCTATTTTTTCTTTCGGTACCATCCTGCCTCCCATATTTGTTTAACATGTTATCTTCGTTCATTCTTGTCAGGTGTGCGAACCATAGTTAAGCTTGCTCTATTTTTGATATTATAGGACCCACCTCGAGTCTAGCTCTAATTTCTTCGTTTTTTCATCGGTCTAACTTTGTTACATCTTTTATTTTCCCTTATATTTTCATTTCCATCACTATGATCTTTGATTTTAGTCATTGGGTGAGTAACCATGATTCCCTTCCATACGTGTTAAGGTGAGTACAAAAACAGCCTTCATTTTACTTTTAACACCAGTGTCATAAAATGGCTTTTTAGACACTGGCAGCATGCGTTAAAAATTATACTTTTACGGACGTTTGTAGAAAATAGTATATTATACACCAAGGTTGTGAAGACTATTATTATTGACCGTGCGGAATAAGGCTTAAAAATGTCCTCCCCACCATGTTGTATATACAATTTCTTCCACTAGCCAAATTTAAGACAACAATTTAAATTATATTGGGGATTGTTTTGCATCATAACCTGTGATGAATTTAAGTTAGAAACTGAGGATTCCTTTTCTTTATTTTTATTTTCTCGAAGGTTCTCTATAAGTTGGAAATGGTGTTCTTCATTTAATTGTAAATATGGTTTTAAAGAATGGGCAGAAGAATGTCCTGTAAGTTTAATTACTTCTTGTTCACTAACTCCTTCTTTTGCTAATGCAGATATTGCAAAAGCTCTATGTAAATGATTGGTTATTTTTATTTTTTTTGTGTCTATAACAATTGATTCTGCCGATATTTTCGTCCACTTTGAAATTGTATTAATTCCCAATGGTGAATTTTTGTACCATATTCCTTTCTCCCAATTTGGGTGTACTGTTAAAAATAATCTTGTTGTTGTTAGATAAGGATTGGATTCTCTTTTTTCAATAATTTTTAAAAATAAACGAACGGGACACAAATTGTTGTAAGCATTATTTCTTACCAGCCACTTACTGCCAGATAAAGCTTTTGATCCTCCTTGTGTCGTTTTGGAAAAGATTGGATTATATTCTACCCTGCCAGTAAAATTACCTTTATTATCATATTCTTTTTTAAAGTAATTAATATCACAATTAGCAGCTTCATTTCCACGCCATGCTAATTCGAACGAACATGAATGAAAAAACTTTTTTTGTAATCCATCAGGTTTATCTTCAGAATAGCTTTCTAGCATTTCCATTAATTCTTCTTTGGTAAACGCGTTAGAGCTTCTTTTTCTGGTTTCAGGTTCAGCCTGAAGCTTTTTACGTTTTGTATCCCTGGCCAATCTAGCAAATTTATAGGTAATATCTTTAAATGGATCAATTTTGATGTTAAATTCTAGAAAATATTTTTCCTGAACCATTTGAGCAGTCGTATTCCAAAGTGTTTTCACACTAGCTTCAGTATAATCAGTTCCATCTCTTTTTTTCATGTTAAAACCATAATCTTCAAGAATTTTTGCTATAACTTGTTCAGAAGTATCCTTTTCTAACGTATAATTACGTGTGTCCAGAAACATTCTAAACTGTTCCCACGCAGACTTTTTTGTCTTCATTGTATTTCGCGGTATACTTTGCTTAATTGTACTATCTATTTCATTTATTGAATTATTTCCAAATCTTGTATTATTCATGTTAATAATACTTATTTAAATTTTTGAAACAGTTTTAATAATTTTTAGACAGTTAAATAAATAAATAAACAACTTAGTTTCCTTAGAAACCACTAACAAAGATTTTATATTGAATTTTATCACGAGTGATAGAATTTTATACACATAGATTTGATATATTAAACGTCAAAAAATTGCCGCGACAAGACAAAAAATTGCCAGTTCAAAACCTTCAAATTTTGTCAGTTATCAATATACTCTAGTGAAATAGTCATTCAAATAATTTTATCTTGATAGGTAATTTCAAGCGGCAAATATCTTAAAGACAATCTTCTGGGTATAAAAATGATGTTGCACTAGTTTTTGTTGAGCTACTATCTCTGAATTCTCAAAATATTTGAATTAGTCCATTATTGACCTAGGTTAATAATAAAAAATTATTAACCACTAATAGAGAAATTCAACTTCTCAGTAGGCTAGAAGAAGCAATAATTGTCAACTTTTCAGCTAGTAGTGGAAAAAATATGTTATAATAATATAATCTTGGTCCGTCCCTATGTTTTCGTTTTTATTGAATTAACCCATTTTTTCCATGTTTCCATTAACGAGACAAAACTTATAGTCATTACTTATCCAAATGTGCCTTTAATAAATGGTTTGACATGTTTTAGTTTTCCCAATAGAATTCTTGGAAGTGTTCATGTAAATTAATTTCCCACGTGATAGACCACCATTATAAAGCGAAGTGTAAGAATCCATGGGCGTAGGTACTCTGTAACTTCACTGTTATTATTTTATTTTATTTTTCACTGGTCAGAGTGTACATTCTTGAAAATTGAAACATTTAACAACGGTGAAAATTAATCTAGATAAAACAGCAAGAAGTGTGGGGGTTTATTGAAATAAGCGTATTTTTCTCGGAAGGATATTGAATTATTCATTATTCATTAATCAGTGGAAACATAATGAAGGGTAGACTATACACTCACAAGGGAGAATTAAGTATTAAATATTCAGTGATTTTCACTCAGGTGATATAACGAATGAAAGTAGAGTAACAAAATTAATTTTCTTGAGAGAAAACCAGGGAATGCCTAAAATAAATGTATTATGCTTATCCTATTTTTCATTTCCATTAATAAACGATATTGACAGTACTCATCCATCATTAGTGGACTGGAAATTTTGAAAAAACATTGAACAAAATCTCCAGAGTCAAACATATCCAGTCCATAAAAAATTCAAGTTCAACTTCCAATTACTTGTGTAAATATATGTTTCAACTCACTACCACATAAGTTTTCGTTTAAAGGACCCTGCACCATTTTATAGATAATCCTGGCTCTCGTACGATTTTCGATTTTTTTTATATGTTGTAGTCTTAATGATAGCTAAGAGATCGTCATGGGCCCTCCGGTTTGGCGGTGGTGGCGTCTTGTAGTTGCACGTCCTGAGCATAGCATTTTGCCTCCTAGCACTATAAATCTCGCAATAATAGCGAATGTCTTGATGTCAGGGGCTCATGAGGAGGTCTGCCACACTTCTGTGCCATCAGAATCACAATTTCTTCAGAGGGTGCCTCCGCAATGGTCAATTTGTTAGGCCGGTGCTTTAACATCAAGCGGATGCAATGAAACCGAACAAAATCATCAATAATCACGTTATGTAGGTTAGTTTGATCCATCTAACTCCCAAAGTCCTCACGAGTGGGCCCCAAAAGACTTTTTAACATTTTCTTGATCCCACGCACCCATCTCTGGTAGTAGATACTTCATGAAAAATACGTTAGTTCGGATAGATACTGGAATAGATATTTGTCAAAAGAGCCATCACCCGTGACAGACGTCAGTTGGAAATTGTCAGACATTTTCTTGTTGTCTTCTATGTCCTGACGCTGCGTATTTTTATTATTTTTTCCTTTGACATAAGCGGTACGACCTACTTGCATCTTCAGTTGTGTAGGTATATCCCACGTAGATCTACTTTCGATTGACTGATCTTCAATTACCTTATACGTATTGGTATTTTGTGGAGTAAATAGTATTCGTTTCGAGAATAACAAGCAGACAGCTGTTAATTGAAACAAAAAGCCACTGAATCATTTTTATTTATTAAACTATCATCTCTCCCCCCCGTATACGAATGTCCACAACCATATTCTCATCAAGAACTAGCCTAGCGACAAAGCGGTTTGTATTGCAAACGAAGCAATTTTCAATTTCAGGTAGCGCTCTGGTGCATACTCAGAGCCACAAATATACTTTATATCGTGGATGCGAATGTCGGGCTTGTTCCGACTGACGTCTGTCACGAGTAATGGCTCTTTTGACAAACATATATCCCAGTATCTATCCAAACTACCGGATTTTTCATGAAGTATCTACTACTAGAGATGGGTGCGTGGGATTAAGAAAAAAAAAAGAAACTATTGCCTACCATTTGAAACATTATCACAATATTAAAAAATCTGACAAAAGATGCAGCATAAATAAAGAAAGATTAGGTTTACGGAAGATAGGGATTAAAATGAGTTATTTTTAATAAAAATAACATTACAATCTCTTAAAATGTATGGTATTTGTTCACTGTTATTTACAAAAAGAACAAAAATTCAGGCCAATATTTTATATAAGTACTTTATACACTTGTCTACGGACAGTTCGGTAAACAAATTTTAAGAGTAAGCTAAATAAATCTACCCCGTTTCCAGCCTAATTTCCTGTTTGACGAAATACATCGAGGGGCGATTGACAATTGAGATAAAGAGTGTATGTCCAATTGTGCGTCATTAAAATAGGGGTTGATAAAGCCGCGCAATGGAGGAGTTGAAGGGTAAAATCCCCAAGTTTTTCTTCAATTAGACAAATATTTACCTGTATTAAGTTGATTGCATGTAGAACCAAAAAAACTACAACATTTGTTCGTAATACGAGGTAAATTCTTATGCAACTACTATCATTACTAACATTTAACAAAAATACTAATTTTGACAAAGAAACAGAATTTGAGAAGATAGGAATTTATATTTTCACTCATGAAGATCAACAATTAAGTACTCCAGAATTTAAAAAACAGATAGGTATTGTATGTGTAATAATAATTTTATCGTAGAGTAGGGATGGTGAGTATAGACTCACAGCACTTAGGCCACATGTAACCCATTGTACATCAGAAGATGCAAAAAGGATACCGAAACAGCTCTGCATATACTATGCAACTGTGAGTCGCTTGACCATAGAAGGCAGAAACTGTATGGTAGACCCCAAATGACACCAGAAGACTTCTACAACCAACCAGCAAAGAACCTGTATGAGCTAATACAGGGAACGGAATGGCTGAGTCAGAACACTAGGAGTATCCACAATAAGCCCAGGAGGCTGAGGTGGTACCGGCGAAGGGACGGCTCCTTAGAAAAAAAACCCATTGTACATCCTTCCGAGGAGTTGTGCTCCTAGGTCATCGTCCATCCTGTCCTTCACAGGAAGGTGGACAGGTCACTATGAGACATCTCCTTTATATCGGCAGGTGTAGGCCAATACTCACCGAACACACACTCACACAAGACATGCCTGACAGTTTGATCTTCCTGTTCACATATCCTGCATAGATGTGTGTCCACTAGCCCCATAGTATAGAGGTGTTTCCTTAGTTGACAGTGGCCAGTCAGAAATCCTACTGTTAAACGTAGGTTTTTCCAGGTCAACGCCAAATATTTCTTCGGCGCCAGCTTCCCAGGGTCGCCCAGGGTGATCCTGGCAAGACTGCATCCTTTGATTCTATCCCATCTCTTAACCCCTTAAGGGATAGAGCATGGGTGTAACGTTTGGCTAGTTCCGCAACAGTCGAAGTCGTTGGGCCGTAGGTGTCACAGGGTCCTAAAATTTTTAGTCCAGCTGCTTCCCTGGCTAAAGAATCGGCAATGCGACCACCTTTACTCCTGTCGTGCCCTTTAACCCACCTCAGGATAATGTTGTTATCTGCCGAGGCGATAGCTAAATCTTGGTGGCACTCTAGTACTAGCCCCTATATAACACGTTGTCTGTTCAATGATAATAGGCTTGTCTACTATCAGTGCAGATTGTTATGTTTTTGCCAGAAATTCCTTCACTGGTTAGTTCTTTTGTTTTGTTTGTAACAACGTCGTATTTTAACTTTAGTCATGCTCAACATTGATACGGCGTTGTCTGATCGTTTAGAGAGCGTCGTTGCATAAGTGACTAATTTTTTAACGAAGTAGGTAGAACGTTAATTTTGGTGTATTATGTGGATATCGTTGTCAAAATGCTACTTAGGAATGGTTGTATAATTTCCTATACAAAAAGCTTCTGTCGAGTTCTCTAAGTTCTCACAGAAGCAAAGTATGTTAGAATAGTTTGTCTCAAAGTATATGGTCTTAACTTTTGCCGGCAATCATAAAATTAATGGGCCAATTGTAATAAATCTGCTGTAGAACAGAACATCCTTTGTTTTTTATTCAATGTGAAGACCTTTTCTTTGAACTTTTTTTCTTTTTACTGCTGAATGAGAGATTATTAAATACTATTAAGCTGAATAAACTATAACCAGGCCCGCCTTTGCCTTGTCACTCGACTGTTGTTGGGTTTCATTTCAGGTAAAATTCTTTTTAGAAGGTTGTAAATGGACGTATTTAGATTATTGCCGTCGAAAGCGAAGACGATATACTTTGAGACAAACTATAGGTGCTTCTTTCCTCGGTCCATATACATACACGTAGGTTCACTGTTGTTAGTCATATTCTGCAGATATTTGATCAGGTAACAAACTCCAATGACTGTCTTCAAATACTTCTTGTTAATCTATGTCGGGTATCTTCTTATTGCACAAAATGGAAAATATTGCGATACTAAGAAATAAATTGGACATATTCATACCGGAATTCTGGGGAAAATAAAAAAATACTCGTACCCAAATTATTTTCTATTCAAATTTCCCATAAAATGAAAAACGATTTCCAATAGAAAATTGAAGTGTGAAATATTGAGTGTTAGATGCGAAACTAGGTCAACTACTAAAAAATTCTTGAATACAGACTGAACATTTTTTTGTTAAACATGGTAATGGATATATATTTCTATAAAAGTTTTATTTAAGGGTTAATGCACTTGTCCAACCATTCTTAAAGCAAAGAAAGGAACATATCACGAAAGTGTAGACTAATTAAACCAAGCCATAACTAATCTAATCTACTTAACCTATGTTAGAACAGAGTTGGAGATAACAAAAATTTTTATTTACGGAAAAATAATTGATTGTTTCAAAAAGTACATAGTATTGGAATGCAAGATAATATGGAAAATATAGATGTGAACATTTTTTTATTATCTACCTTGACGAGACATGGTATGACACCGCAACGAAGGGTTTTGTAGATTCATCGGGAAAATAAAAAATAAAGACTTCATCAAATAAGAACAAAGAATAACAATGATACATCCTGGATCAGAAAAAGATTGGGTTCCAAACGCTTTATTGCTGTCAGTAAAGGATTAATATTAGATTCAAGCTTAGATTATCACCAAGATACAACAGTTTGGTTTAAAAATTATTTATTGCCGAATTTACCGCATAAACGTAAAATTTTAATTAACAATGCAACTTTTCATAGCCGCGCATTCAATAAAGTACAAAATAATTTCCAATTCATAAATAAAAGTCGAAAATGTTTTTAAAAAAATGAGTGATTGTTCTTTGCAAAATAAATTTAATTAATGTTTTAGCATCTAAGTTTTACTATTTACTATATTATGAGAGATTCATAAACTTTTGTTACTAAATCCTCAAGGCCATTTGCCGAATAAACGAAATATTCTGAAACGCTCTTTACCTAGTAGACTTACCTAATAGTAGTGTACCTAACTAGTGCGGTAAGAGGACGTTTCCGCACGCTAGTAATTACTAACCTAGCTTTTTCCTACGAACTTTTTTTTCAACTTATAATATTTGGATCTTACTCTCCGTCGTAACATTTGACATGAAATTAATAATATACAGAAAACGAGGTTATTTTCTAACTACTCTTTACAATATAAGTCAGCCTTCAGCATTAAACAAACATTTTGCATACAATTGAATGCTACATAGACATTTTCAATTACTACGAATAGAAATAATTTTAATAAAAAATTCAGTACAATATGACTTTAAATCAATATTTCATACATTTAATGAGTAAATCTATAAATGAAAGAAAAGCTGACGATATATTTATTCCAATTATATTCAACTCCTTAGAAGAAGTTTAAAAACTTGAAGAAATTGCTTAAATACGTGGAAGAGATCTACTCAGATCATGGCTCCAAAACGGATAAAAGGCTTTCTCTGAAGCCTATATCTCTTGTACTAGAATATTGATGATGTGTATATACAAAAGAAATTTAAATACGTTTGGAAAATAGTGCAGTTAAATGACAATAAAATAAAATAGATGATAATGAGAACAGGTAATGGACAACTGGATAGAGATTTGACTTTCCGGAGTATTTCACTCAATAAAGAGTACACTATTAAGAATACAAACGACATAAGCTATAGTAAATTTCACAATATTTCGTTGACTTGATATCTGGATTTAAGGATTTAGTTTATGAATCCCTCATTGAACAGTGAGCAATAACGTAGTCGGTAAAATTTTGATACTAAAACATAAATTGAATTTATTTTGTGAGAAAAAATTACAAAATTTTCCCAAAACGAATTCATCTTATTAGAAGATGTTATCAAAAAATGCTCTTAAGCACAATTGAATAATAGAATAATTGAATAAATTGAAAATTTAGTCTCAAATCTTTAATCATTGTAGCTATTTCTGATCCTTGTCTCCATATCTGCTCCAGTCACTTGATTCTTTGATCGTTAATGTTCCCTATTATATCATCGAACAAACAAATAGAGGACTGCCATGTTAAATTGTTTTATATCAAAAAATATTATTCTATTAAAAATGTAATGACTATTGGACATCCGTAATTGTGCAAGAGTGCGAGTGACTTGTATGGGTAGTTTAAGTAACAGGTATTGTTCTACTTGGCCAGTAATATTCAAGCTGGTGTAGATGAAAGAGCACCGCTGTACCAAACTAAGATTTATTGTATAAATTTTCAAAAAGAGTCTTTCTGTATAGCTTTTATACTATATTAAAAATTATATCAGTTATAATATTATTTTGTTTAAATTTAAATCCCCTAGGAAAATATTTTCACTACGGTTTAGAGGGATGATACGACCCTTGGAAAACTATTGATCGCAGACAGCTCTGGTCATTTTATGACGTCATGATGGTCGAAATCGACCGATTTTCTCGCTTAGTAGAGGCAACTACCCCTTTTGCAGATCGAAATCTGAGGTCCTTTTGTGCCGAGAACTTTGTGGTGCGTTTTTTCCCATAAATCCCCAGGGAATTTTGAGAAAATTGCTTGTGTTATGTTTTGGATTAGCTTGTTTTAAACAACGGATGTTTATTTGTTGCCTAGTAACATCGTGAAGAAAGGTATGATGCATGCAAATTAATAATGGCAGGTGCTCAATCTGGCTTATACAGGGGTAGGGGTGATATAATTTATTGTATTTATTTGTTATAATAGTTGGGTTTATATATTTCCTTTCTAATTCAAATTGTACAATAAGTATTTTCGAGATTTGTATAAATCTTATCGAAAGTAAGCTTTTTAAATAGACAAAATAAGATATTTATTAGGGAATATATCCTTCCTGGAGCTGTCTATAATATGAAGTTGAAATTTTTAAGTTGAGAGTTTACATAATTGTGGTCGCCATAGATATTTCGCCGGTAGAGATCTCTAAATAAATAGAAAAAATATATCTCCATCGTTAAAAATTGATTACAAAATCTTTATTTGAAAAACTTAAGGAGTACCACAAAACACAAGGATGGTTTTTTAAGTTTTATCAATTTAATAGGATGTTAAACTTCAAATTTTCACCACATGCTTTATTAATCATCATATTGTAATGTTTTTCTTATTTATTTGAACTGTTTTTACCGTGGGATAAAATTATACGCTCACTATGGCAAATTACTATTGGTTTATTGAAGAAACACTTACACACTATAATAAACTTAATTCATATACTCACTACTTAATGTCTACTAATTTATCTACACTCGGTATAATAATTGTCCCTATTTATCTTTAACACTTAGATATTGCACTATTTATACACATAGATTCAAAAGTTTTGCATCACCCTAAATCTCCGAAAAAAAAATGTGTTCATTATAAATGGATCAGAGATTATTCAAATAATTAGTTTCAATAAAAAAAACGTGTATATTTGTCAAAAATTTTTATTATCCAATAATAAACTTGCTTTAAACATAAAAAGTATTCTTAGAAATTAAATAAATTAAATATAAATTGATTCTTTTTAAAGAAAAGGTTAAGTGAGAACCTGCATGGGAACTTAATAAAAAGTATTTCCACCTCTAGAATTTATGCAAGCTTGAAGTCGCCTGCCCATGCTGTTTACCAAATTATTGATATTCTGTTGAGGAATATTTCGCCATTCTTCTTGGGCCGCATGAACAAGCTCTTGTACACTCTGCGTGCTGCCACTGCCCTGGCAAGCATGTCCCAAGCATTTTCTATGGGATTCATGTCAGGAGATAAGGCAGGCCAGTTCAAACGATTGATCCCTTCAGTTTCAAGATACTCATTTACAGCTCTGGTTCGATGAGGTCGGGCGTTATCGTCCATAAAAACGAAGGAATTGCCAACAGCTGCGCGCCATAGTTTCACGAGAGGAAATAGAATCTCTCTGAGATACCTATCACCAGTCATCGTTCCCTCCACATGAATTAATTCTGTGCGATCATTTAACATGATACCGGCCCAAAACATATCACTTCCTCCTCTAAAGGGCGGCACGGGGCGAGCATGGGCAAGCTGAGCAACTCTCGTTGGATCCCGCCACACACGTATTCGATGGCTATCTTGTACCAAACAAATCCTTGTCTCGTCGGAAAAAACACCGAATTCCAAAATTCTTCAGACAAGGCTGCGTGTTCTTGAGCCCACTGTAGTCGGCGAACTCTGTGCTCAGGTTGAAGTCTGGGCACTCTTAATGTTCGGCGACACCTCAAACCTGTCGCAAGTATTCGTCTTCGTAATGTCGAGATCGATACTTGAACTCCCAACGCATATCTCAAATCTCTTTGGAGTGCTGGTATTGCCATGGTCAGGTTTCTCCGGATAGTTAAGTGGATATAGCGGTTCTGCCGCTGATTAGTAACACGCCTTCTACCGCTTCTAGGTATATCACGAAGAGAATTGGTCTGGAGATACCGGTTCCATGCACGTCACATCACTTTGCCAAACGCCATTTCTGTTAGCCACGAACCTTTGAGAATGACCTTCTTCAACTAAAGCCACTATTCTTGTACGAACAATCTCACTTATGACTTGAAGATTCACTTAAAATCGTAAAAATCAAATGCCTTGAATGTTAAAATGATCGCACCAAAAATGTTATCTTTCAAAAAAAAAACTGTAAACATCTGTATATTGCAAAAAATATGGAACATATTGAAATGGTAAACATTGATAAACAAGCCAACAAAAAAATGGTAGTGCAAAAAAATTCCTTCGCATCCGAAGAAGGTGATGCAAAACTTTTGAATCTATGTGTATTTAGTTGAACACCCTTTTATAGTTATCTTAAAAAGAATGAGCTTATTTGTAATTTAATGGAAAAATTAACATAAATGGGTTGGCAAATATTAAAAATAAATGATCCAACAGAACTCGACGAAGTAAGTCAAATTGTAATCCTTAGGTTATTTGAAATGGGTCCTACTGCATCAACTTCTTAAGTTAGTGCAATAAAAAGAATATGACATGAATCTATATAGAAATTTTAGACGTAGAAAAACTCAGTTTTGTGGAATCATAACTGAAATAATAAGGAATGATCCTATATTGCTCGAGTGCTGAGTGCAATTTTTTTAATAAACAAAATTGTTGTTATGGGACTGATGAAAATTAGCATTTATTAAGAAAAAATTACAGTCAGTATCTGGAGAAACTACTCGATATGCTAGAGTGTTATCAAGCCCCTAATTATCCATGAATTATCAAACTGCTTAAGAGATGTCATGTTATAATTTGTTTCTTAGAAGAATAAGTTTTTAGATTCTTAAGCCCGGTTCTGACGGAGCAATTCATCAAGGCAACTTAATTGCAGCAACTTCTCGCCGCAACTCGTCTCCTATCAAAGTTGCATGAGCGTTCACATCATGTTCATACTATTGCAGCAATTTCTTAGGGAAATACTATATTGTTGCCAATATTCAAAATAGTCATAAATTGGGTTCTTATATGGTGAATTTTTTTATTAATTTCCTCAACGGAAACATCATAACCATTTTCAAACAAAGCTTTTTTAATCTCATTTATGGAGTCCAATCTTCTGTTTTTTAGTCTGTAATTGATGTGATTTGTTTTATACAGATTTACCTGCGTTTCATAAACTGCTATCAAGTTTTTTGTCGAGTTTCTATCCCAATCCTGACTCATTCTTATTTATTTAATTAAAATTCTTCAAACACAATCCACAAAAGCAACAGTTTTTTTAGGAGAATAAAGAATCTAATCACATAACATGGAGAAATAAATAACATACATTTCATCTACTTATACCAACAGAAGTTTTAGGTTTGCGTAAAAAAAGTCACTAAAAAAGTTACCAAGTTGCTGCAACTTATGGCATAAAATTAGAACCAGTTCTATTTTGGTGCAACTCGATTGCATTGATAAGTTGTACGGTGGAAACACCTAAACTGCATGCAATTTTGTTGCCGCGATAGAGTTGCAGGGACGAAATTGCACCGTCAGAACCGGGCTTTAGAATATTCTGCCTTCTTATAATTTTGCTTCTGCTGAAAAATTGTGTTCGTATGCTTAAAATATTCATACTGCTTAACGTTGTAATGCCTCATGCATTTGCTTGTCATTATTTTGATCTGAATAATTTATATCAACATACCTACACAGTAAAATTACACTCATTTCACTGGAGGCCAACAATTTTTAAACTGATTCTATGTAATGGTATTGTAGTACAGTAAAAAATATAATGTTTCTAGGTTAACTAGAAGTTTTAAAGTTACACCTACTACTCGACTACGCCTTATTTAAACACTTACATTTTCATAAGTTGAAGATACACTGGGTATCTAGAAAATTGAATGTGCTGGACCTTTCAATCCTTACATCATTTTGTCCAATTTTACGAGATGTATCTACATGCAAACGTTGTGTCATTTGAAAACACTATGTATATCGAAATAACTATCAAAGTTAGAGCTTTCATATATTTTTTTTTTCATTGGTGAACCATTTTACCTATTTAAAGCACGCCTCAGCGTGTTTAAATCAAACTTTAAAACACGCGCGTATTTTAAAGTTACCGTGGCAACATCAACAACTCGAGAAACGAAGTCTAAATCTATGGTATAAATCATGTCTAAATGACAATTTTTTCATCATTGATCTGACAGGAGTAGTTTGTAACGTCAAAACTTTTATTCGAACAATATTTAACAATGTCAAATTTATAAATTAAAATGGAAAATTCCGTTGGTATTGCTTGAAATATTAATATTTCGATTTTTCAAATCTTAGGAAATGGTATTTAAGTTAATACTATTTACATCAACAGAATTCAATAAGGTTGAACTTCCATCAAAATACAAATTAGTTTATGTTTTTCTCATTTCCATTACAACGCAAGGTATACATCTTATACATAACGAATTCAACCATTTGACATTTAGTTCTTATTTTCATCTATGATTTCCATTTCTTGTTGTTGTAGTAGTTATAGACTAGTATTTATAATTTCAAAGTGCACCAATGAAAAAAAAATAGCGTAAAGTATTCGTGGATAACTGGTCTTTAAAACACTTACTCTATCGAGCACTCCGGCTTCGCGTCGTGCTCGAAAAATCGCACTTGTTTTAAAGACCTTATTATCCACTTAATATCTACTTTAATATACTATTTTATCATTCGAGTGGAATCAATAAGAAACTTTTAGTTTTATTTAAAATAGAAATATGAGTAGATTACACTAAGTAAGGGTCGAAACAGTAAATTCAAGCGTAATAAGGTTGTAACTGTTAATGTATGCATAATATTGTATAAGTACTTGTAAAGACCAATAAATTTTATTACCTTCTTTGACAGAAAACAAATTTTGTACAGGTATGAAGTGAAAAAGCTGGAGATTAATTTTTTTAGAATTCTTATAATGAAGGACTGATTTCAGTTTGGTAAAATTTGAAAAATGATTTGAGTTCTTTTACGCAAATATTGATAATTTTTTTTATTTCCAGATTAATACAATGGCCTGAGCGACCAAACTTCATTCAAATTAACCATGTGATACGAGTCCGTCCTTTTTATTTAATTACCTACGTGTTGCTCACATCTGCTCAAAATGACTTTAGAAGTTTTCAACAATATGGAAAGCATAGAAAATTGTGATATTCACTTTAGTTTCCAAGCAATAGAACCCGATCAAGAAACAGAAATCGCAGCAGAAAATCTTCAAAATATTAACAAAGAATTAATGTTCGACGCGAACACAGATGTAGACAAAAATACAATCATAGAAACCATCCCAGCTTCTAACAGCATGGATTGTTTACCCGCAGACGTTCAGAATTGTGTCGAAATTGAATCTACGAACGTTATAAATATACCGGAAGATCAAATAGTAGAAATACAATTTCAAAATGATATTGTCAACACGGAATTCTTAGTTAATAATAATTTATTAGAAGGTAGCAATATTAAATCAACGTTTATAAATTTAAAAGATGGTGTTTACGAAGAAATAATTCCTTTTACCATATACGAAGATTCGATGAAATCTAATACAAAAATATTCGAAATAGTGCAACACATAGAAGAATCTACAGAAAATCAAATCAACGATGATATTTCCCAAAGTATCATAAACATTCCAATGTTGAGTCCACAAAGTGAAAGTGACGATCAAAGTGAAACAGATTTAACCAGTCTGAATTGGTTGCATAATATTACAAATATAATGTCGATGCCGAATATTCCCACACCTCCAGTATCTCCAACTCCGAAGCCGAAGAGAAAATCTAATACTACTCAGGAGGATTTAACAATAAATATTAATTATTATAAGAAAAATGGGGATAAAAAACCGCCATTTTCGTACGCTACTTTGATATGTATGGCAATGGGGAAAAATGGGAATAAAATGACTTTGTCTGCAATTTATCATTGGATTAGAGAGAATTTTTTGTACTATAGGAAAGCACATCCAAGTTGGCAGGTGAGTTAAAACATAAGTTTTTGAAATAGTAGTTTAGGGGGCGTCCATAAATTACGTGAGGTGTTTAAGGGGGGGAGGGGGTCGAGTCAAATCTCATCTAATCTTACGTTGGAGAGAGGGGGGGTCTCGGCAAATATCACGCAATTTTTTTTCTGATTGAAACAAAAAAAAATTATACTATTTTGGTCCATTTAATCCAGATTGTACATGCATAAGATTTAATCTTAAGCGTATAAATCGTAATACGATAAAGATCATTCACTAATTCGTTCAATAGAAAATAATTTCATTCATACTTCGACATTATACATTTACTTACTGTCAAACCACCATATTTGTTTTATACCAAATAGCTCAATTCAATCTGAATTCACGGTACAGTGTAGCCCGTCCTTTGTTTTCGCGCCACTGTCAGCCGAACGCGCGACTCGATGAACGAGAGCGTACGAGCTGAGTGGCAGCGACACACGGACAGGTTCCAACCTGCTTTGTTTATTCTTGTAAATGTTTTACTCGACTCAGTGCATGCTCTTACTAATTTAAAATGAGTTATCAAGATACTCTTTTTTAATCTAAGTAGTTACGATTTATTATTTACTTATAATTAAACTCTCAGCAACATTGATTACTAGTCATAACTAGTCGTAAATAAAAGCACGAAGCAAATTTGTTTTTTTCTTTTTACAATAACAATCCAACACGTTTACGTAAGAAACTCACATTTTGAAAAATCTCACGTGAGATTGGGAGATGGGGGAGGGGGTTGAATAAAATCTCACGACATCTCACCAGGGGGGGAGGGAGGTGCAGAAAATTAAAAAAAACACCTCACGTAATTTATGGACGCCCCCTTACCTAACTAGTGCGGAAAGTGATATTTTTCCGCACGCTATTGCAGATGGCTGAACGACGCATCAGCGGAGTTCGGCCAGTAATGGTTGTAAAGAATCCCTTAACAGGCTGGCAAGAGACAACAAAAGGTTTGTTCCAACAACCACCTTCTGATTAGTACGTGAACGGTCGTGAACTTAAGCCCGCTACTCACTATTCGTTAATGCGTCGTTTCGTCGCAGTACTTCACGAATTTTTGCTTAGTGAGTATGACTCGCTTCGCCGATGCGATTCGTTGTGCGGCGCTTCGCCTTGATGTCGGTATTTGGACGAATCATCAAAGGAAAAATTGAACGATGAGACGAAGTCGACGGAGCAACGAAGTTGACCCATTCGGTCTCCAAGCGAATCATTCGTAAAAATCTCAACGTAACAGCTAGTCTTTCTTTTGCAGGTATGGATAACCTCAGTTTTGTGTTCTTTTTCTGTATTTGGGGACCAATTTTATTCAACAGCAACTCAAAGTCTTCATAACTGATCCTACAAAACTAATGAAATTTGCCTGACGGTTCCTTAAGCATATCGACGATCATGGTAGTACAGTTGTTTCTTTAAATGGGTAGAATACATAAAACAGTTTGTAAAAATTTGCATTTTAACTGCAATGCTTACCGAGATCTGCTTTTATATAAAGACTGGGTCCACCATCTTCGTTTTTTCCTCTTTTTTTTTTGAATTCAAAATGACTTCATAATAAGCTTGAGTTGCAGCAAGCAGAAGTAGGTCTTCTTCTTCTTCCGAATTCATTTTTATAAATGGAAGCTTGTGATCACACTTCGCACAATGGAACGAAGTTTCATGCATCATCGAAGCGAAGTGAATCAACGCACAATGAGTAGGATGTAATGCGTCGCTTCGTTCGAAGCGCAAATTAACGAAGTGAACCGACGAAACGCATTAACGTATCGCATCAACGAATAGTGAGTAGCCGGCTTTATTTATGTACGAATCAAACGTTCGAGAACCTGTACGGGAATTAATCCATTAACATCATAATCTATGCGAACGATTCTACGACTCATTTTTAAACTGTTACCACTTTCAGGAACTTTATTACAACCCTATAAGTTCACGTTTTATTTGTATAAGTTCATGTTTTATTTGATTTGATTTATATTTATTTACCACCACCCAACTTTAAAACATCAACTGACAGTTTGGACGAACGGTTCTACATCCAAATCTCTGGTGAAAATGATCGTTCGCCGACACGTTCATGAACGTGTCCAGTTTTTGTTGGAACCCAAATAAGGTTCTAAAAGAAACTTCATAGGTCCAGAACAGTTTGGTGGAATGACTAAAGATTGCATAAGAGGTCAAATCGGAATCTGGCTGAATAGGGAGCACAAACTCCAATGGAGGTCGGCACAAGAGCACCTCCATACAAAGAAATTACTGAACAAGTTACCGACCTGAGGAAACATCTGCACAAAATGTAAAAAGTTAGTGAACCCGTGTACAGGAAATGTAAAATCGATGATAAAACACCTACTCACGTACTCTGCTTTTGCAGACTCAGACGGAAGCACTTTGGAGAGGTAATAATACAATCGGACAGTGTGACAGGTATTTAAAATGACAGCCTTCTACAGATCTATGTATGTATTTTTGTGGAGACCTAGTTTGGGGAGGCTGTCTTGTAAAGCTTTGGGAATCAGTCCCGTAGATGAAACGATGATCGGTACCACCTCTATTTACTCTGCATGCCACATCTGTCCTACCTCAATTGCAAGATCGGTGTATTTTACAATTTTCTCGTTGTATTTGTCCAGAATATTGTTATTATTGGGTACAGCAACATCCACCAGATAAACCGAGTTAGCTTTTTTATCCACAACTACAATATCAGGCTGGTTATTCTTCACCCGTCTATCGGTGATAATTGACCTATCGTAGTATAGTCTAAAATCAGCATTATCTAGCACCGAATGCGGATGGTACTTGTAATAAGGGGTATAGGTGTTAACTAATCCAAATTTGTTGGCCAACTTCTGATGGATGATGTTGCAAAGTTGATTGTGCCTGCGTAGATAATTAATGTTATCTAAGGCTGGACATCCCGACGTAAGGTGTTCTATAGACTCTGTTTTTTGTTGACACCTTCTGCACTTGTCCGAAACGATGTTTGGATCTCTTATGACAAATTTGTTGTAATTGTTGGTATTAATTACTTGGTCTTGAATTGCCGTCATAAATCCTTCTGTTTCTGGAAATAATGTTTCAACGGAGAGCCACTTATTTGATGCTCCTTTGTCAAAACAATGTGGACACAATAACTGATGGAAAATACAATACAAAAGAAAACAACTTGGCCAAACATTTGAGAAAGCTACTGTGTTAGCGAAACGTATCTGTATTTGTAGAGTAGGGAGGGTGAGTGTAGGCTGACAGCACTTAGGCCACATGTGACCCATTGTACATCCTCCCGAGGAGTTGTCCTCCTAGGTCATCGTCCATCCTGTCCTTCTCAGGAATGTGGACAGGTCACTAGGAGACATCTCCTTTATATCGGCAGGTGTAGGCCAAGACTCACAGAACACACACTCTCTTATTGACGATAACTCCGGACACTCGCATAAGACATGCCTGACAGTTTCATCTTCCTGTTCACACATCCTGCATAGAGGTGTGTCCACTAGCCCCATAGTATGGAGGAGTTTCCTTAGTTGATAGTGGCCTGTCAGAAATCCTACTGTTAAACGTAGGTTTTTCCTGGTCGTCGCCAAATATTTCTTCGGCGCCAGCTTCCCAGGGTCGCCCAGGGTGATCCTGGCAAGACTGCATCCTTTGATTCCATCCCATCTCTTAAGGGATGTAACGGTGTAACTTAAGGGTGTAACGTTTGGCTAGTTCCGCAATTGTCGAAGTCCTTAGGCCGTAGGTGTCACTGGGTCCTAGAATTTTTAGTCCAGCGGCTTCCCTGGCTGAAGAATCGGCAATGCGATTTCCCTTACTCCTGTCGGGCCCTTTAACCCACCTCAGGATAATATTGTTATCGTCAGCTAAATCTTGGTGGTACTCTAGTACTAGCCTCGATATAACACGTTGTCTGTTCAAGGCTAATAGGGCTTGTCTACTATCAGTGCAGATTGTTATGTTTTTGCCAGAAATTCCTCTTCTGGTTAGTTCTTTTGTGGCAATTTAGATACCAGCCAGTTCTGTTTGAACCACGCTGGTATTGTTTCCCATTCCCCACTTAATTTTTAGGCTTAGTGCTCTCGAGTAAACTCCACATCCTGAGCCTTCTTTCATTTTTGAACTATCTGTATATATGCGTACTGCATTTGCAGCATCTGGCTCTGTGTTCTGTTTTATTTGTATTTTGTAGGGTTTGTTAAACAAAAACCTGGGTTCAATTGCATCATTGGCTGCCTGCAGCAGAGGTAGCGCAGTAAGCGCTTCCTGCCATAGGCTTAACCTCAATTGGCCCACTCCTACTTCGGGGTTTACACCAGCCGTGCGTAATCGTACTGTGATGTGTGATGTTCAAACAAGTCATTCGCTGTTTTGATATAATTTTTGGATGGCCGTTGCTTGTAGAACCTTCGGTCCCCATGCAATTGCTCCATACGTTAACATAGGTCTTATTATTGCAGTGTAGATCCAGGTGACCACACGGGGTGACAGACCCCATGTGCGTCCCACTGTCCTCCGACACTGCTCATAAGCCACATATGCTCTGATGTGTAGATGAGAGTTCCATGTTAGTTTCCAGTCGAGGGTAATACCAAGGTATTTCACCTCTTCCGAAAAGTTTAGTTTGCTTTTGAAGATTTCGGGAGGTTTTAAACCCGATAAACTTCTTTTCCTGGTGAAAAGAACCATCTCAGTCTTTCTGGGATTGATCGACAGTGAGTGTTCCTTACACCATGTTTCAATTAATTTAAGCCTATCCTGCGCTCTATCGCAAAGTGTGTTCACAAATTTGCCAGTCTGCAAGATAACTATATTGTCATCTGCGTATGCTGTGTTAGCGAAACACGTCATAATGTATATTGAACTTGGTTCAAATATAAGAAGATTTAAACAAATTAAAGTGTCTTATTTCATCGTTTACTATATGGATCTTCATCAAGTAAAAGACTCATTTATTCAATACTTGCCTTAAACTTGAAAACTTTTAAAAATATTTCAATATATTACAGACAAAACGTTGGTTAATAAAACAGTTAGTAATTTTTAACCAATTATCAATCAATCTCATCAATGTACTCAAACAATTGTTAATTTTGATCTTATATGTGATATTTTTGTTGTAGAATTCAATACGACATAATTTATCTTTAAACAAATGTTTTGTGAAACATCCGCGATCTAAAGACCAGCCTGGTAAGGGAGGTTTCTGGAAATTGGATTTAGAAAGATTAGAAGAATCTAGGCGATCGAAAAGAAGATCGAGTTTAACAGTAAGATCGCCGAGAAATCGACATCCGGATCAAAAAACGCAGAAACCTTCTAGAAAAGCTAAGAGGTGATTATCACAAAATTGTAAAATACGAAAATTAAAAAACATTTTCTTTTCAGGTATCGTTCAAGTCATAATACCGGGGAAAGAAAACACAACATCCTGTCCAACATATCGATATGTGGTGATACGGACATTGAAAATTTCGAAGAAAAGAAAAAAGTGAATAATAAACCTGAGAAAAAATCTCAAAAAGAAGTCCCGTTATTATCGAAATCGGAATCCTATAAGGGAGAAATGAAAGAAGACGGAACAAAGGACTTCGTACCAAGTTCGATGCCAAATCAATCTGTCGTGACTGAACCTGTCAATCAAATGTTAGCTGAAGACGAATTAACTGGATTATTGTTAGCTACAAATGGTTGGGATGACTGCCAGCTGGAACTGTTAGATTCTCTTCTGGATTCACTATAATGTCATTGTTTACTGAGGATTATCATAAATTAAAATTGTGTACATCAAAGAATTATAATTAAGTTTTTTTACGTAATTAGATAATTATCGTGGAAAGATATTTTCAAGGCAGAGCATGAAATCAAAAATACAGAGGGATTCATTAGTGCGATAAAGACCAATATCTTGTAAATAGTTGAAGATATTTGAATGAAATTTTGGCTGATTGTAGCCAGCCTAGAGGCTCATATTTTAAAATTAGTCGCAAATGTACAGCGTGTTCCATAACACCGCGCCAGATCAAAGTTTAATTTTTTCAAATGGGGCACCCTATATTTTACTTCAAATTTGAATTCTGCTTGACTATTACAATGATATAATATTGTGATGGGTTATACAGCGTATTTGAAAAGTTCTGACCACTTGTTCCTGTAAATCGTAATGACTTCAACGCCCTGTATACTTTGAACTGCACAATCTAAAGTTGATCTTTTATATCCACACGTCTGTGATAGTCGTCTAGTACTACAATTCAATTGAACTGATTCGATATCTAAGAAACCGTATACAGGGCGAGCCCAAACTCGAATACATTGGTTTAACAATTTTTTTAAATGGATCACCCTGTATTTTATATCGGTAAATGAAAGTTACTTTACTATACTTCAAAATTTATTGAGTATTCCCTATACCCAAACTGAATAGTTTTAGTGATATTTCTATTTTTTGGTTGAAGAAAGCCAACAATAATAAATTTACTCATACTTATTTATTAACAACCAAACAATAAAGTTATAAAAGATGCTCAAAGTGACCACCCTCTCTATTTATACAGGCTTGGAGACGGTCATGAAAAGATCGACTAACATTTCTAAGCATTTGCACATTAACATTTTGAAACGCCTGCCTTATTCTAGTTTTCATATCGACTGGTGTAGTAACAGGTAATTGGTACACCTGTTCTTCAATAAAACCCCAAGGTAAAAAATCTGCTTTATTCAACTCTGGTGATCTTGGTGCCCAAAGAACTGGTCCTGCTCGTCCAATCCACCTTTCAGGAAACATATCATTCAATTGTCCCTGAATGAGTGCGTTATGGTGAGCAGGAGCTCCATCTTGAAAATACCAAATTTGTTGACGTGTGCGGAAGGGAATGTCTTCAAGCAGAACTGGTAGATGATTTTCCAGGAAAATGATTATATGGTTCTAATTTAACTATTTAGAAGACCTCTAAGAAACCTGATCCTTTTGCATGTGTGGTGGTACTGTTATCGACCTTTTAAAACCTTTTTCTAAGTTAACAACTTTCCTAACATCTTAATTAATTTTATTATCTGTTTTTTATTGATTTTTTTTATTAGAAGTAAAATTTTTCATAACAAAATAGAAATATCACAAAAACTATTCAGTTTGGGTATAGGAAATACTCAATAAAATTTGAAGTATAGTTAAGTAACTTTCATTTACCGATATAAAATACAGGGTAATCCATTTAATAAAATTGTGAAACCAATGTATTCGAGTTTGGGCTCGCCCTGTATACGGTTTCTTAGATATCGAATCAGTTCGATTGAATTGTAGGACTATCACAGACGTATGGCTATGAAAGAAAATTTTTAAATTGTGCAGTTTAAAGTATACAGGGCGTTGAAGTCATTACGATTTACAGGAACAAGTGGTCAGAACTTTTTAAATACGCTGTATAACCCATTATAAATATTATTGTAATAGCGAAGTCAAGCAGAATTCAAATTTGAAGTGAAATACAGGGTGTCCCATTTGAAAAAATATAACTTTGATCTGGCACGGCGTTATGGAACACGCTGTACAATTGAGACTAATTTTAAAATATGAGTCTCTAGGCTGGCTACAATCAGTCAAAATTTCATTCAAATATCTTCAACTATTTACAAGATATTGGACTTTATCGCACTAATGAATCACCCTGTATATTTCGTCTCAATTTAATTTATTTTTGTATTCGTGAATTTGTAGCTCAAAAATACTTTTAAAAATTCTATATACTGGTGAGGAGAATTGCGGAAAAATCATTTTCAATCATACAGGATGTTAAAATGTTTAATTTTGGGAAAAGATATTTTTAAATATTACTTTAAAAGTTTTTGAGATATTATAGTGTACCAATTTCGAATATCGAATATTGTTTATTGAAATTATTTACAAATTGTATTCATATTATAGTTTACTTCGCTCATAAAAACTTCAAGCTCAAAGCCTGGCTCAAAAATTATTATATACCTATATCTATTAAAAATATTATACAAGAACAAAAACCAAAAGATAAATTTATATTTAACTTGTGTAAATATGTAAAATGTTGAAAAAGCGAAATCATTATATAAATTTGATTTGACCTATTTAATATATAATATAAATCTTTAAAAAGTTTCATTTGATATTTCTGTGAAGATAAAAATTGAGTTTTTTGTCAAATGTTAGATCGCCAAAAGTCGGATGTCTGTTGCTTCCAAGCAACAATATTGAGAAAGTTGTTAAAACTTTTTTTAGCAATTTTCAATGTGAGGAAGAATTTTTTGCTTCAGTATTACAACCAAATCGTGACATTTCGAAATATTAAATATTTGAAATTTCAAAATCGAAATAAATCAATATGTATCCATAGCAACGTGAAAATAGCCCATGGTCTGTTATCAGTGTAATGTTGACATGATTGGGTGAAATTGTTCATGTGATAAAAAATGATGAAATTTGATTGGTTCTTGGAACTGTCAAAAAATTTTCAGTGTAATGTTGACATGATTGGGTGAAATTGTTTATATGATGAGGAAATTTCATTGGTTCTTGGAACTGTCAAAAAATTTTCAGTATAATTTTGTTCTGATCACATGACCTCAAATTAACTGATTTCATTGGATTTCTACTAGGACAAAAAATGTTCATAGGTAAAAATGAATGCGTGTCAAAATGACAAAACTGTTTTCATTAAATGACAGATTTGATAAAGGAGTTAATAAAACTGATTAAACAGTAAATAAAAAAAATCAAATTTCTATATTTTGATTTTGTCCATAAATGTTTAACTTATTACCCAGTTACCCAGAAAAGTTGAGAATGTTTGAAAAAATTAATTTAAGAAAAATTGAATTTTAATTATTTGTATTCCAAAAAAGATTTTCTGGCTTTAATCGTAAAATCAGCCTTGTGACACAGTGTGTTGTTTGTGCCTTTACAAAACACGTGTGAATTTTAAAACATGTATATATCTATATATTAATGTTGAAAATTAGCTTTTTAAGTGTGTGAATAAGAGGAAATCTTTCGTTTTAACTGAACTATTCTCTGGAGTCAGCTAAGCTTTTAAAAAGTAAAAATCGAAGCAATTCAACAATTAAGAAGTTGTCAGATAACAATCAAGTTCTTAAAACAATTCAAAGACATACAGTATGTAATCTAAAAACAGATATCATGAATATTACCTACCTGAATATTTTCGTTTGTATACAATTTTTATAAATTTTAAATCAGATATGCTTTTCGTACTGATTTCGGAACTGATATTTGAAACGAAAGAATTTCCCAAGTCTTATAGATGAAACGCTTGTTGTAAAAATAAATTTTGTATTTTCCAAAATATCAATGACAACTCTCATTACATAATTCACAGTTCAACTGAGCCTTCATTTATATCGAGAACACTTCTAAACTTAAATTTTTTATTGTATTTTCAGTTACCACACTGTAAAGAGTGTCCCTTGAAGCACTCAAGGGCAACTTTTGAGTATTGTAACGTCACAGGAGTTTGAGATGTACCTACGTCGTCAAAAATAGTATTTTTGATTTTTGAAGGTCCCTGTTATACACGCCAATTGGCGTTTCATGAACTTCAAATTTTGGTGTTCAGTACAAGACAATTAGTTGAGTGATTGCCCTTATGAATATTGGGTTTATGTCAGTAGCGAACGTCTTTCAAAAATCCGTGTTTTTAAAATAGTAATTGGAATATGTTTGACAAAATACATTTATTTTGGATTAAAAAATTATAAAAATGTTCAAGACATTTCAAAGAAACCAATGTAAAAATACCTGAATTCCAAAAAATATGATCTAGACATATTCATCCGAGATCTAAGATAGCAGTTCAACAGGACTCTTGCTCGAATAGGATATCTTCTTCAAATCCTGTAGCACAAAATGGTTCGTTTACAGTATAAAATGTTTACCAATGTATAAAATAAGAGGTACTTTGGATAACAATGAGGATTAAATTGATATTTTAAAATACAACATTCTAAGTAATTAGAATTATTTTGTAAAAACAATAATGAGCCTTAACTCTTCCGTCCAAAATCTGAGATAGTTTAGATTTAGTCTATGTGGTATAATAAAAAGATTATTTGTACTATATTTCACTTTCAGTCACTTATTTTCATAAAAACCGATAGATGTGATTGATGAAAATCATAATTTAAATACACTCGATAATTTTGGTTTTTAATGAGTGATTGAATATTTATATTTTTATAATTAGACCAAGCAATAGGGCATCAAAATAGTGAGTTTTTGACAAAAAAATTAGTAGAAAACGTACTGTGCATCCTAGTAAAAGATACTACGTAGTATGAACCTGATTTATTTTTTTGGACCCTCAAATATTGCTCACGAAAATTTTTATAAACATTTGAAACGAAAAAAGCGTAATTTTTTAATTTTTTGTTAATAACACAAAAGCTCATTAAGTAATCGTAATTGTGTCAAAAGATGAATTGTAGATAATAAAAATACAAATAAAACGCATTTTTCAACGAAGTAATTGGATTATTAGAAGCGAAGAAAAGATAATTCGGAAAAAATGGAAAATTCGTAATTTTTTCAAAATTTCATATGTTCGGCGTTTTTTAAGTTAAGTATAGCATTGAAACTTCGTAGAAAATAAGTCCTTTGTATGCACCATAAGTGAGCGAAGAGCGAATACCATTGGAGAATTACTTTTGGTGCTATTGCAATTACAATTTTCTAATGAAATATTTTTCAGTAGATCTGGATGCGTTATAGATAGTACGATTTTCAATTTAAAAACAGACAGATATAAAAAAACAAAACGAATATTTTCGATTTGTGATCAAATTCTGCGAAGTAGGTAAAAAACGTAATGTCTTTTACATAATAGCACAGTCCATTTTCTATCAGGATTTTTCTCATAAAAAGTCACCCATTGCTTGGCCTATATCCTAAATATACATCAAGAAATGATAGTTTACTAGTCCAATATTATTCAATAACATATAAATGATGACACTCAAAGCGACAAATTAACAATTTTGATATATAGACACGTGTTTTACATTTAGCATGTCTCAGAAATGTAAGATTTGTCAGATAAGTTGATTTTCTATAGACTGACTCAAACAATGAAGTGTTAAACTTAACAAAAATATGATGTTTTCCCAATGAATGGTCAAAATTACAATGGGAATCAATTACAAGTTATACTTTTTACTACTAGATGGCATAAAAATCTCGGAAAACCAATTTCTGTCGCTCAATCAAGTGATGTACAACGCGGTCCAATTGAAATCCTAGAAAATATAATAATTAAAGCGAATCAGACACTGAATTAAATGTTACCTCTGCCAAAAATAAGAGAAGCAGAATAAACAGTATCCTTAATTTTATATCCAGAAAATTGTAGGTATATGAAAGCTCATAATACATTCCTAAATTGAATAAAAAAGAAAAAAAAATAATAAATTAAATTACATATTAAGTGGTGGATAAAATATAGTATTCTACTCGATATAATGGCTAATATCCACTTGTGTTTATGTCACTCGCCATTGTAGTTGCTGCACCTTACAGGATGTTTTTGGACTAAAAACATCTTCATATTTATGCAAAATAAAAATTTAGTTATTCAAAATAATGAAAAACACAAATTTACAAAAATTAGACCTAGTGAAATTATTTTTCTATACTGTATATTTGGGATCTTAATTTTGTGCCTACCTTGTGTAATTTTTTGTATTTTTATTATAGGAAAATTGGATAAATTGTTACAAAGTGTATTCTAGTCTTTTGCAATATTTGTATTTGTACACAGTTTGCTCAAAAATTGTGCTAGCTCTATATTAGCAATATTTATGAATGTCAAATGAAATTTGTATTTTATCAAATAGAGGTGACAAAAAATGTTGTTTTTTTTTCATTTTAATATTAGGTTAAATAGCATGACAATGATTACTCTTTTTAACTTTTGCTAAAAACTCCCAATGTCCTCCCATATGTCACTGCTTAACCAACACCTGTCACCATCCAACGATTATACACCCTACAGGATTGCTTATTTCCATTTAACTCTGTGTTCGCCTCGCTCAAGTCGGACGAATACGTCATCACTGGACCTAACCTTTTTAATTTTATGGTTTATCGTTTGTTTACAAAGTGTGTTTTGACGATATTTTATCCGTTTTTTCAATTTTGAAGGTGTTGTTTATTAATAATTGTCAATCAAGAAAGTCTATAAATACGAAGCACATTATTTCAGTGTAAATACAAAATTTTTGGATTCGCGTTTCAATTTATACATTTCCCCATGCAAGCAAAAATTAAAATTAATTTGAAACTAAAACTTAGAACAGAGAACCATGTAATGTAGATGATCATGCAAAAAAAATAAGAAATTAAGATATAAGCTAAAACTAAAAAGAATGCCTTTTAGCTTCTCAGTTTCTGACATCTACATTACATGGTTTTTTAAGTTCTTAGTTTTAGTTTTAAAGTAATGTAAGTTTTAATTTTTGCTTGCATGAATCCACCTTTGTAAACTTCGAACAAGTATTAGGAAAAAAATGTTTGAAGAAAAAATGTGTGAGTACCACAAGAGATGATAGAGGTTTTAAAAAATTGTTTATTAATAAATTTTTTATTAGTGCATGAGGCGCGTCTATTTTATTTTCCCCATAAGAAGAAAAATATATAATTCTGAGTTCACCCATCAATTAACCCATAATGACATCTCGTAGATTTGCTTCTGTTTCTGTGCAAAATAAATTATAAGCAAGTTTCTTCAATTCAAAGTTATTGTTTCAAACGTCTATTTATATTTTATAACTACTTATACAACTAAATATAACTTTTTAAAATAACATATCACCAAAAAAAATTAATTTATTATTATTTTTTGCAAATAAACTAGAAAAAAGTGGAAAATATTAACGATTGCAGTATATTTTAAATTGGTCGAGGTCCACTGGTGACGTAAGCACCGACGAAAGATTCAAGCGAATAAGCAATCCTGTAGGGTTTATAATCGTTGGTCACCATCATGCTGTAAGTGAGGTTAGGGTGGGGGTTTTCTCTTTCTTTTATAGACCGTTCCAGAACAGCTTACATTGGCAGGTCGGACATATTGTGTTGGGTCCGACGATCAGCTGGAGTTGAAGTTTGTGTCCTTCGGCATGTGGCGTAAGTCAGTAGGCAGTTAGAACTTATTACTAATTAAAGTCTAACTGTCATTCGTTGTTTACCACTACTGAACAATAAAAACTAACTAGAATATGACATGAGGATAGTAATATGGCCGACCTGTCAGTTACGTCACTAGGGGAAATATCAGGTTGAGGTTTGTTCCAACAATCACCTTCTGATTAGTACGTGAACGTTCTTGAACGTATTTATGTACGAATCAAACGTTCTAGAACCTGTACGTGAATTAATCCATGAACATCATTCCCTATGCATTGTTGGAACGTTCTACGATTCATTTTTAAACTGTTACCACTTTCAGGAACTTTATTACAACCCTATAAGTTCACGTTTTATTTATGTATGATTTATGTTTATTTACCATTACCTAATCTTTAGGGCGAGTTGTATCAAACACTTTAACTCGGTTTAATGTTAACTGATGTTTAGACTGTGGCTGATTGATGTACGAGGCTTGTTCAATTGAAACCCATCTTTGGTCCAGGAAAAATTTATTGACAAGTACAGTTACAAATAACTACCACTACAATTGAGGCACATATCCCACTGTTTCACCAACCGATGTATACCCTGCTCATAGAATTCTTGTGGCTGCTGCTGGAAGAATTCTTTCACGGCGTTTTGTACTTCTGCGTCCGACTGAAAACGGTTACCTTTTAACGCCTTTTTTAGTGGCCCAAAGATGTGAAAATCGCAAGGCGATAAATCGGGACTATAGGGTGGATGCTCTAATATCATCCATTTCTTTCGTTGCAGATTTTCTTTCACTACGTTGGCAACATGAGGCCGAGCATTATCACATTTGGATGGATTGTTAACAACAAACGCCATTTCAAAGTCACAATACTTAAAATATAAACGAAATAAACAGATCAGTGTGACGTTTGCATACACTACTAATATTGAAAAACGTCAGTTGAATAATTACAATTGTTTCCAAGGCTAACCTCACCAAAGATGGGTTTCAATTGAACAAGCTGTGTATTTATTATCAACAATTACATCAGTCATCAGTAAACCGAGTTTAGGTGTTTGATACAACTCGCCCTGAAGCATCAACTGACAGTTTGGACGAACGGTTCTACATCCAAATCTCTGATGAAAATGATCGTTCGCCGACACGTTCATCAACCAGTTTTTTTTGTTAATAAAATAAGTTTTGCTGTCGCTCTCCTATTAATTTCAAATCTACTCAATCTTCAACACATAAGTTTTTGACATTTTAAGAAATAATTGAAACCATAAAACTTATTCAAGATCATATATTGACAGTTTTCTTTCGATGTTTTTATTCAAATAGCTCTTATGAGAAACACTAGAAGCTCTTCGATTGCTTTTAAACGAACCTCTTGACATCCTCCGTTCGTTACTTAAAGATTTAATTGTACCAACTGATAGTGTTGAAGGTTTTCTTTCTCTCGAAACTGCTAACAACGAATTTTCTTCATTTTCCTGTTTATTGTGCTCATCAGTATTAATTACTACTTCTGGAATTTCGTCTGATTTGCCACATAAATCAAGTAATTCTGGCTTGGACACTATTATTTCAAGAGTTTTAAAAACGACTTCTTTCATATTTTTCATCAAAAGTGTTGTTTCTGTTTCATTGTAACAGTCCAAAATGTTTTCCAATGTCTATAACATGCAATCAAAAATTATGACAGAATATGAGTAGATTTTATCATGAAATTATTCTTATAAATACTCGAAATCAAGATAATGAATGATTAAAAGGTGGAAAGTAAAAGGAATATGATTTAAACAAAATTTCTTGACCAACAACAGAGATGTACGGAGATGAACTTACTTTGGCTGCAGCGTAGTCCAATCTAAGAATATTTGAACAGTCGAGAACCATGGGTAAAGTTGGATGTTTTTTGCTGGCTTTTTTAATATATTCGGAAAGATATTCAGCTCCAGGATAAGTTAAGCCTAATTCTGGTGTTATAAGTAAATACGTTTGCTTAGAATCAGATTTCTACAAAATTGAACAAAATAACTTCAAAAAAATATCACAATTTTTATAGAAATGCTGCAAATAGCTCAATTTTTATTCATATATTTCCTGCTTTAGGTGACTTTTTGTTTGACTGAAGTTCAAGATCCTGGAATGGACATAAGGCTCTTTTCTTAACGAAGCTAGATGCTTCTATATATGTAGAGTAGGGAGAGTGAGAGTTTAGGTTTAGGCACAGTACTTAGGCTACATGTGACCCATTGTAAGTCCCACCGAGGAGCTGTCCTAATAGGTCATTGATCATCCTGTCCATTCCATAAGGTGGACAGGTAACTAGGACACATCTCCCTTATGTCGGCAGGTGTAGGCCGAGACTCCCCGAACACTCACTCTCTTATTGACGATAACTCCGGTCACTCATATGGAACATGACTGACAATTTTGTTTTCCTGATTACATATCTTGCATAGAGGTGTGTCCACTAGCCCTATAGTATAGACTGTTTCCTTAGTTTACAGTGGCCAGTCAGAAATTCTACTTTTAAACGTTGGTTTTCCTAGTCATCACCAAGTATTTCTTTGGCGCCAGCTTCCCAGGGTCGCCCAGGGTGACCCTGAAAAAATTGCATCATTTGATTTCATCCCATCTCTGTAGGGATTAAGCATGGTTACTTCTGGCTAGTTCCGCAATTGCCAATGTCGTCAGGCCGTATGTGTCCCTTGGTCCTAGAAGTCTTAGTCCAGCCGCTTCCCCGGTTAAAGAATCGGCAATGCCTGCAATACCAGCTGTCTGTTGCAGTGTCTGCTGTCTGTGCAGATTACCATGTTTTTGCCGGAAATTCCTTTTCTAGTTAGTTCTTTTGTGGCAATTGAGATACCAGCCAGTTCTGTTTGAACCGCGCTGGTATTTTTCCCCACTCTCCACTCAATTCTTAGGCTTAGTGATCTGGAGTAGGCTCCACATCCTGAGCCTACTTCGGTTTTTGAGCTGTCTGAGTATATACGTAGGGCATTTGTAGCATCTGACTTCGTGTTCTGTTTTATTTGTACTTTGTAGGGTTTGTTAAACACAAACTTGGGTTCAATTGACCGCCTGCAGCAGTGGTAGAGAAGCCTATATGCTTTCTCAATTCTTTGCATGTAACCCGCAAAAAATTATGTGAAAATTTTCCAGATTCTAGAACTGTACTTTACTTATGGCCCCCATTCACTAACAGGTCTCCTGCAGGCCGTGAACTGACGTCCATGTCGACAGGTAACGGCCGATTGAGGCCACACATTATTCAGTCCGATTTTAAGGTAAAATCTTCAGGCATCGGCCCTACAGGTCGTGGCCTGAAGGCGATCTCAAATTTCTCTACACACTGTTAGTTGTAGTTGATCCAGAGGTCGAAAGTGCTCTCCGAGAAAATGAATTCCTCAAGGAAACAGAGAAAATTGGCTGCTTTATTAATACTTTTGTTATTAATGGAAAAACCAGTTAGACAGAGAGAACGATTTTGGGTAAATAAAATATAATAGAATCATTTTTTGACCTTATTTGCCATAAGCAGGGATTAGCTCTATAAATATTTATTAATCCTGTTATAAAGTCAGGCTGATTACACATAGTTTCGCTCATGTTTATAATTATTAGTATGACCAAGCCCAAAAATATGTTGATCTTCAGGCCAAATTTTCAACTACGCTAAAGATCACGCCTTCGAGCCGAGACTGACGATGAATCGCCACACACAGTGAGGTTTCGTAGAACTGCAGGTCCCAACCTGTCGTCGGCCGGCGTGTGTATGGAGAAAATTGCCCTCAAGGCAAGTTACCTCAAGGCGACGGCCTGCAGGCGACCTGTTAGTGAATGGGTACCTTTAGTTGTGTGGGATGGCGTGTATGCATTAGTAGCTGTCTCTTTTCTATTATACAGTGTATGTAAAAAGGAAAAAGATTCGATGTGGCCTTATTGGTTTGTAGAAGGACACCTCAAGAGCAACATCAGCTATATTTATATGCTTGTGTCTGTACTAATTGAGATTTTCATTTAAAATTGAATAAAAATAATGAAACGATAAATTATCACATACTTCTTTAACTTCAACTTGAACGGACGGTCTCGCCCATATTTTAAGTAGTACCATAGCATTAAAAATGGCTCCTACCACAATAGCGATTTCAACCCCGAATAATGTTCCAACGACTAGTGTTCCCAATGTGAGATAGAAGTCTGTCTCTAAAAAAAAAGAATTAACTTTATTACTCGGTTGCCGTTTTACCCCTTTATCCGAAATATGATTTTTTTCTCCTCCCTATATAAATCCGGCAGTTACCAAACCCGAAAGTTACAAGGGACCATTCGGCCCGTATAACTTACGCTATTTTTTGCACAACTTCTTTTGCACAGCGGACAAAAAAAGTATGCGGACGAAAAATACTTACCATTCGAAAATTAGTAATTTTTTGTAAACATCGACGACAAAATGTTATATGTCTACGCCTCGACTATTAATTTGCAGACTTGACTATAACAAACAGTTTTTCGTCTTTGATACATAAATAACTATTAAAATTATACTTACTACAGCATTTCCACAGAATAGGAAATATTTCGTAGTCAAATAAAGAACTTACTGCAACTATCAAAACCGCTGCTAGAGCAGCTTTCGGGATGAAGAAAAAGTAGGGAGCCAAAAAACTTAAGGCAAGTACAATTACTGCGCCTGAAAATAAACGTCATGGAGCTAATTTTATTCAAGAGAATAAATATTTGTTGGTTACATGGAGTTTACCAAAGAGTCCATAAGCGAAAATGTGCTAGAATAAATTCAGTGTACCTATTACTCTTTGACTTTAACAGTATAAATCAACTAACAAACATTTATCAAAATGAACCTCTCATCAAACTTGCTGTTGAATCTAAAGGTCATTTTAGATTAGACAATTTTTCGTGCAATATTTAGTCCAAATTTTGGAACAATGTTTGGAATAGATTTCTTGTGTGAAATATTGTCCAACTGTTTCAAACTATTTTAGACTATTCCAATATTTAGTTCAAGATTCTGCGCAGTGATTTGATTTGATGATGGAATAAATATAACCTTTTCAAAAATTTCGTTACTCATGGAACCGGAAAATTTGTAATAGGTATTTATTAATTTGCACGGCTGCTCATAACACTAAGCGAATGTTAACTTCAAAACAGAGGAGAAGGAGTGTTTTACAATACAAACAAGCATTTTTTGAGATTTCCTCAATTAACATTTCAATCTCTCGTTTATTCCAAGACATATTTTTCAACCACTTTAATACATAACCACAAATTATCAAGATTTTTTTTTAAACAATGGGAATGCACCTAATCTAAAAGATTAATCAGCATTTTTGCTTTAAATAAGTTCCTAAAAAGTTTGTAATCTAGATGTCACCTGTGGTCCATCTTAGTTTTTAACGTAAGCTCACTTCTTTGTACACAGCACAGCACTGACTCTGCTTTACACTTAACACTTACACAAGCTCAAACGGTTTAGTTCTTTTGAGCCTTCGCATCTGTGGTTGATTGTCTAGAAGTTGGAGCACTTCAAGGTTGGGATGTTTATGGAGCCTCTCTTCATGTCTCCTGGCGACTTTCTTGATTTCATCTGGGATAGTTTCGACTTGGAGGTCTCTATGAAGATCGTTGTTCCGAATATACCAATGAGCATCTGCAATATTCCTTAATATTCGGTTTTGGAACGTTTCTAGGCAACTATAATTGCTTTTTTTGGTACAACCCCATAGTTGCAGGCCATAAGTCCACACCGGTTTCAGAACCTGTTTGTAAATTAATAATTTGTTCTGAATGGAAAGCTGCGAGTGCCTACCTATCAACCAATACATATTTTTATATTTTATCTTGAACTGTTCCGTTTTTTTCTTAACATGTTCCTTCCACTTCAGTTTGATGTCCAGATTTAAACCGAGATATTTAGCTGTTTTCTTATTAGGAACAATACTGTTATTTAAGTTGATTGGAAGGTAAGTTATTCTTTTGTTGGTAAAGTTTATATGGACTGATTTGTCTTCATTAAATTTTATACGCCATTTTTTAGACCAGTGTTCTATATCATTGACTGCATTTTGTAGATTGGCCGTTGTTTCTTCTATAGTTACTCCTACTGCTAAAACTCCTGTGTCATCAGCAAATGTGGCTAATATTATGTTTTCTCTCTCCGGAATGTCAGATGTATACAAAAGATATAGTACCGGCCCAAGAACACTGCCTTGTGGCACCCCTGCGTTTATTGGTTTCAGCTCAGAGTACTTATTTTCCATTTTAACTCTAAATGTTCGCTGGTATAGGTATGACTGCAAAATTTCAACCAGTTGCAGAGGACATATTTTCTTCAGCTTCATTATCAGGCCTTGGTGCCATACTTTATCGAACGCTTTAGCGATATCCAGAAATATAGCTGAGCAAATTTTATTTTCTTCCAATATGATTTCTCTATTTCAGTTATTATCCGATGGATCTGATCTAATGTTTATCGCGAAATCCAAATTTTTTATTTTAGACTTAACAATTTGAATTGTTCCAAAACTTGAACTAAATATTGCACAAGAAATTGTCTAATCTAAAATGACCTTAATACATATATTGAAAAAGGCGTATATGTTAAGCCTTACTTGAATTACCTATTTTGCCTTTGTTTATATATATTTATGCAAAAAATGGCAAAGCGTGATATTAAGACTTATACTCGGTCAATATTATAAATTTACCTGAATAAAGACCTTGAAGCGGGGTTCTTACATCACTGCTACTTGCAACTGCAGATCTTGTAAAAGCTCCAGAGCTGGGCATAGCTTTGACGAAAGAACCGAATATATTGGCTAAGCCCAAAGACATCATTTCTTGTGAGGCATCCACTATTGAATTCTTACCTAAAACATTCGACCGATTTGGACTGAGCATTTTTCCAGAAAGCATGTCGCTAAAGTTTGGGAATTTTCAAAATTCAAATTGGAGAATGAACGGGTTTCAATCGATCTTTAGAATAGAATAAGGGTGGTAGTATTTAGTTGGTTTGGAAAGGTAAAACAGTGGAAAAAAGAGGTGCAGACCGAGACAAACGGGACCAGAAACAGAGCAAAAGAGTTTATTTTGTAAAATAGCTACTACCAAATAAGACGTTATTTTTTTTTTTAACAACTCTCCTTCTGCTTTACCTTTGATAGTCAAAATCATTTTTAATTTCAGAACAATTTTCTTTCCCGTGGTTAGTCCTTTGCGAGTGCACGAAAATTACTGAAATTTTGGAAAAAAATTAAAAACTCAATTTCAGTCACCACCTTTTAAGTGTGATATTTCGGAAAGGGGAAATCTTAACTTCATACGAGCAATCACCTCCTGAATTTTGTCTCATGAATTTAGAAGCACCCTGTATTTGAACTAATGTTCAATTTAAACTTGTGATACAGTAGCTTTATCAACACTGTAGCCAGTAAGTTCTCAGTTCCTAAGTTGAAGCCTGCAGACATCCTAAAATTCCTCCGGAAAATAGGACTAAAGGAACTACTAGTTTCTGAGACTCTCCTCAGAAACTGAGTAGAAGTAAGGGGGCACAATAGACCTTTTAGGTCTCAGTGAATGTCACCCCAAAAATTACACATACATACATACATACAAGTTCTCAGTTCAAGTTTTCCGCCAGCTGTACGGCAACCTGTTATGCAGACGCCATGTTTTTAATTAGTCGGTATATGTCATACGATTATGTGGGCCTCTTTCTTATGTTCTTTACAGACCCAAATTAGATTAAGTCTGTCTCTTTCTTATGTTCTTTACAGACCCAAAAAATGGAAAAATTCATATTTAATATTGATAAAACACAACTTTATGCTAAAACACTTTTTCTCAGTGTGATTCGAGTAAAGCTTTGAGCATTTATTATGATTTTCAGTGTATGCTAGAGTTAGCGGTCACCTTCAAGAATATTTACATTTTTCCCACCAACATCAAAGAATTTTCGATTCGATGGGCTTCACTTCTTGTTGTTGTGTGTATGTTTTGGCTACTGTTAGAGTAGCCAAACTTCGCAGCCATTCATGATAAATTCCTTCACCTGGTGTTTCCAGCATTCCACCTTTTGCTTCCTGTTTTATATTTTGTTCCGTTTCGGTTAAAAGCGTCGAATTTTAGATCTCTAGCCAAGGATATTACATAGCTACAGAATATCTAAGTAAATGATATTACCCATAGACGAAAAACATTGCAAATAATACTTACACCTGTTAATACTTACTGTATGATTTAGCAATAGCTACATTACTCAGTACACCTACAAAAGGTACTACAAGGATTCCACTTCCCAAAGAGCCCATCATTTCAACAAATCCGACTGTTTCATTACCGAATTTGGCATTGGCACTTAAAGATGGAGGCTGGACCTCTGGAACACCTTTAGGTACGGATCCTGTTATTTTGAAAGGAGTTTCTCCATCGACAGCGCAGTATGCAGCTACTATAGTAGCTGCTAATACCACAATCGCATTTTTTGATATACCCAACAACCATAAAACTTTTTTAACGTTAGGGCTATTAGTTTTGTATAATTTATTAATATTCTGAAAATTTTAATAGATAATACTTCTTAATTATTATATGATAAATACAAAAGTAGGTACTGGATTCATTGTCTTTAAAATACTAAGAGTAGTTATTTGCTCTCTGTTTAGTCAATTGCTAATTTAACTTAATTATATTAAGTCATTTTTGCCAATAAAGAGTGATATAACACACTAATTGCTACAGTGCCCTTATATATCTGTTTGCAAATCAATTTAAACGATACTTTTTTGTACTGGCGTGCTGGCTTGGTCGCGTTAATCCCAACGTAGCGGTACCAGAGCGATCATCAATTTCCTGCTGAACGCGCTTTTGCCAACTGATCAGATATTTACGCTGTAGTAGCAGTCGCCGTTTCATCTCATCAGAAATAAAATACGCTACATTATCGATGAATGTTTTGTCATTTATGCCAAATATCATGTCGATAAACATGTAAAATGACAACATATTTTGTTTGAAGATATTTTAGACATTTGTGTCTTGAAAATGAATGAACACCAGTAGGAACTATTAAAATAAATTCAAATCGACAATGAATAAATAATTATTTGTGTCATATATATAATAGCTTATCGTCATTAGTGTCAATAATAACCTTATCAGACTACGTATCTCCGCATTAATAAAATACGCATTCTCATTTAAAGTAGATAAATGCACAAGTTCAATGTCAATATTGTTTGTTAAATTAAGGAGATACGACAAGGTCGTAATATTGTCGATAAAGAATTAAATGAACATTAAAAAATACCTAGATTACTTTTGTTATAATGAAATTGAGTGAAAAGTATCTATATTTAAGGTTATTCCACAGGACACAGGACATTATTTTAGCAACAAAATACTGTCGGGTTAAGCAGCAGCCAAAGATCAGACAAACCTCTGCAATGCTAAAACTAAGCAAGGTCCAAAGACTTGCATGCATTGGCATTACAGGGGCAATGAGGACTACTCCTACAGCGGCGCTGGAAACAATGCTAGACCTTCCTTCGCTACATTGTGTCATAGTGTGCGAAGCAAGGGCAACTTTAACCCGACTGGAGAAAGCATCAGACCATAACGTGGCACATGGGAGAGGACACACAGAAATAAGGCATGTGGATGACGACATCTTTAAAATACCAACAGACCACATGACCACCAGATATATCTTTCGCAAGAACTTCGAGATTGTCATCAAAGATCGAAAGAAGCATGGGGAAGCGAACACACCACCACTAAGTAGAGCGAATGAACTGATCTGGTATACAGACGGATCAAAGAATGAGCTCGGCACCGGAGCGGGTATATACAGCAAGTCGAGCAAATATGAAGGAATGGTCTCGCTTGGAAAATACGCCTCGGTATTTCAAGCAGAGGTCTATGCAATACTTGCATGTATAAGTACAAATAGCATGATAGTTTACAACAACAGGCAAGCAGGATCTACAGTGACACTTCAGAGCTCTAAGGTAACATCTCGGCTGGTATGGGAATGCGGCGAAGATCTTAGAAGACTGGCGTCTCGGAACAGTGTAACACTGGAGCGGGTCGCAGGTCACAAAGCAACCGCTGGCAATGAAAAAGCTGACGGAATCGCAAGAGCTGGATTGTTAACCCTTATAAACGGACTCGAACCAGCTGTGGGCATTCCCAGATGCTGAACTAGAACTAGGTCATAGTTAAAAGGGTGGATAAGTGAACAACACAATAAACACTGGAAGAACACGCCCAGGCAAATACATGGGAAGAAATTAATAAAAGAACCATCAGAAAAAGTAGCGAAAGAACTGCTCTCAATGAGCAGGAACAAACTACGCACCATAACGGGGCTACTTACGGGACACTTTCCCACAAAGGAGCACCTGAACAAAAGAGGGCTGTATAACGGAGACCTTGCATGCAGAAGGTGCAAAAAGGATACCGAAACAGCTCTGCATATGCTATGCAACTGTGAGACGCTGGACCACAGGAGGCAGAAACTGTATGGTAGAACCCAAATGACTCCAGAAGATTTCTACAACTAACCAGCAAAGAACCTGTATGAGCTAATACAGGGAACGGATTGGCGGAATATGCTGTAGTCAGAACACTAGGAGGATCCATCCACAATAAACCCAGGAGGCTGAGGTGGTGCCGGCTAAGGGATGGCGCCTTTAAAAAAAGCCCAGTTAGAACTACTGAAGGAAATCTCAGGGTGGCGCTACCTGTACAAAAAGGGAACGCCACGGGTCAGTGTTCCCATCCATAGTTGTAAGAATTTGGGTTAGGCTAGTTTTGTGTTTAGTGGATCTACAGGATCTACATACCATTTCGGAACACATGATTTTGACAGGCCAGCCATATTCTTCAGGAGGGTACATGTCATATTCGATTTAGCTTTCATTGTTTACTGGTAATCAACGGATGATATAATTAGTCTCAAATTAGTAATTAGCTTTAAAAATTATATAAAATGCCATTGGTTTGTAATAAGTACTGTTAAGCAAGAGATGAGGTAGTTTGATTTCCAGCAGTTTTAACCGAGCGAGTTGACTATTCAATTGATCTCTCTGTTCATCTGAATCTGTGGCACTTGACTTTCGTTGGAATCGCATGATTCCTCTGATGATTGCTTTTTTTGTCGTCTAACATTTTAATTATTATTTATTTCAATTCAGAAACAGTCTAGTGACTACGCCATTTGTTATTTGTAAAGTTTTTATTATTTAAATAAAATATATATGACATTGACATTGTTCTACAAAGTATGTCCACGTATGTCTGACAACAAGAAGCGAAGCTTCCGATCCTTTTTTATATACGCATGTCTGTAAGGAGCCATTTTTATAATAAGATACTTGTCATACTTCATTTTGTTAACCAATTATATCGTCATTATTCGAAAATTTTATCATTTTCTCTGTGTTTTTAATAAGTTATCTGTCAACATCGGTCTCTCAAGGTCGCTTCTTGTTAAGCTGG
>CAJUYI010000806.1:54522-76015 GCA_910591695.1 Galerucella pusilla
AAAAAAAGAATGAATAATATACCACAAGGAACATACAGAAGATAATAAGATTAATATTCACTTTTCATAAATAATAATTGACCGTAAACAACAAAGTACAGACCTGTCAAGAACTGTCAGTGTGACAGTAGAAAAAGACGTAAGACTTATTGCCGCTACGAGAGTAACGCCTTCATAGTACCTATTTTAAACTCTCGATTGATAGGTTGAGCTTGAGCGTAATCTAAACATCAACCAATCAAATTTTTGTAGGTAAGTCAAAGATTAGGTAAACGTTTGTTATACATTTAAACGGTTCATTATTGTGATATTTTGATTAGGATTAATCACAGACCTGCCTTTTTTTCCATTTCTTCCTACGTAATGATTTAGAAAGGTATTAACAATCGATGACGCACACCAAGAAGGGTATTATTTCAACCATACTAGTAGACTTGTTAATTGATAAGACTTGTCCACCAATTGACAAGTTGACGATAATGACAGTCTTCCTGAGGGTAGATAATTATTTGGATAGATTTTAGATTTGTCATTTGGTTGTTTTCTGATGAAATACAACCAATTAAATTGATTTATTTCTTCATTCAGTATGGATCTTCATCAAGTGAAAACCTCTCATCTATTCAATGGTTGTTTTGTATTGATTTAAGGATCCTTTTTATTATAATCAGTGTTTACCTCAGGGTGACTGTCAGATGACGTAACATGAACTTGCAATCAGTAGCGTAACTTCGAATGCGGGCCCCCCGCAAGGGTTTTAGCAATGCATTTACAAATAAGGGCCTTGCGCCTGTGCAATATTTAATTTAATCCTTTGAAATATACGTAAAAGAGGGGAAATTTTCAATTAATTGACTTGAGCACTCATTTTGAAAACTTACAGTAGCTGCTGCATAATCCAATCGAAGGATATTCGAACAGTCCAAGACAATCGGTAAGCTCGGATTTTCACTTCTGTACTTTTTAATGCATTCAGAAATGTAATCCGCACCAGGGTAATACAAGCCCAATTCCGGCTTTATATGCAGATATTTTTCTTCAGAAATAGGCTTCTAAAATATAATAAACAAAATCGGCTTTAATTTTTCTGTTATACAGGGTGCTGCAAAAATCTTGTTTTTTTCTTCAAGTTGTATTATAAAAGTCAATTTACCTCTCTTACGTCGACATCTACTTTTGGCCGCGACCATAATTTGAAAAGAATCAACAAATTAAAGATACCGCCCAATAGAATAGCTGCTTCAACTCCAAACAAAGTTCCAATTATGAAAGTTCCCAATGCTAAGAAAAAGTCGACTTCTGAAAAAATGCAAGATGAAAATATATTTAGAAGGTTTCATGAAGCTTTTGGAGTGCCACAGGGATCTAATTTATCGATATTACTTTTGAAAACCAAACATATGGAACGATCACTTAGAAAAAGTTATCCACAACTACAAAATTTCCTTGTGAACATGTCGTAGGATCTGTAGAACCCCTTTTGGAGCTTAGGACCCAAATGAATATTTTGAATATTCATGTGACCATCACATAAACATGAAGCTATCGCTTGATGTCCAAAATCTTCATAGCGAACAATCTAAGCAAATATCTCTGGTGCTAGATTTATTATTTGTACTACTACGTCTACTCTCGATGTATGTCAAGCAGTGACTACCACGCGGTAAGTAGGAGCGTCATTCCTTTCCCTCGCACCCTTTTTTTTAAGGAGTCGTACCTTTGCTGGCACCACCTCAACCTCCTGGGCTTATTGTGGATCCTCCTAGTGTTCTGACTACAGCCTATTCAGCCAATCAGTTCCCTGTATAAGCTCAAACAGGTTCTTCGCTGGTTGGTTGTAGAAGTCTTCTGGTGTCATTTGGGGTCTACCATACAGTTTCTGCCTCCTGTGGTCCAGCATCTCACAATTGTATAGTATATGCAGAGCTGTTTCGGTATCCTTTTTGCATCTTCTGCATGTAAGGTCTCCGTTGTACAGCCCTATTTTGTTCAGGTGCTCCTTTGTGGGAAATTGTCCCCTAAGTAGCAACGTTATGGTGCGTAGTTTGTTACTGCTCACTACTACTACTACTACTTTTTTTGATGGTTCTTTTATGAATTTCTTCCCATGTGTTTGTCTGGGCGTATTCTTCCAGTGTTTATTGTCTGGTTCTTTTACCCACCCTTTTAACCATGATCTAGTGGAGCATCTGGGGATGCCCACAGATGGTTCGGGTCCGTTTATCAGTGTTGACGATCCTGCTCTTGCAAGTTCGTCAGCTTTTTCATTGCCAGCGATTCCTTTGTGACCTGTGACCCACTCCAGTGTTACACTGTTCCGAGTCGCCAGACTTCTAAGTTCTTCGCCGCATTCCCATACCAGCCGAGATGTTATCTAAAGTGTTTTAAGGGCAGCTAGACTGTCACTGTAAATCCTGATTGGCCTGTTCACACCTTTCCTTTTGCGCACATGCGTGAGCGACCGAATGTTTGTAAGAGCGCTAAGTTTGAATATTTTTGACACGATCTAACTGGAAATCTAACAGGACTTCTCATCTCCAAATATTTCCGAAACAGAGGCTAAAGGGACAAACTAAAGTATTGCGCATACTTTAAAATGAGGAAAACAGGATTGGGTCGTGGTAAACTGCTAGTGAATACTGAAAGTTAGAGTAGGTATTCTATAAATGACCACCGATATAATCCTAATCCTAATTTCGAATAGATATGACTGTATCCTCTGGACCCTGCACTCTCAGGCTCTGATTCGGGTAAATACAGTCACAGCTTGGTATAGAAATATAAATTATCCCAGGATCATATACAACTATACTTCAGGAGGAAATTTAACCGAATTATGAGTGTGTGGAGAATATTCGATGGTCTAGTACACAAATGTTGTAAGTACATTTTTAAGCAAAAGTGAGCTTATTACACTAACATATAATTTAGACAAGAATTTTCTCATGGACAGAAGTGCTAAGTGAAATATTGAAATTTATGTATGCCAGCGCCATCTTCTAATTGTGTTAAGTACTTGTAGCCTACAGAATTCTCCTCCACACGTTGTATGTATACTTAACACAAACTGCGCTATATTAAGTAATGTTTACTGTACTCACCACATTTGTGTCCAGTGAAAAGTGAGGTTAAATCACGATTATTGTTGTATTTCGTTTTTAACTCCGGTGCAATTATGTCGTCATATAGGGGCAAAAAATTAGTGAATTTAGTATTATCAAGGAATATAAGTGGTAATGATGCTGGTAAGTTTATTTTTAGATAATAATTTGTGGATTTTTCATACATACTTTGGCAGTCAAGTGTGAAAGGGTTATAACTATTTCTGACCCAACACAATTGTTTTATCTAGCGGAAGTAATACCTCTGAACCAAAAATTCAGCCCTGCTAGTGTTTCTACACAATGTAATAATTTGCAAATTGATCATTCAGCAAAGGTATGCATTTTATCGGATCAAAAAATCATTGTACCAATGCCTTTAGATGCCATTATTCCAAGTCAGAAAGATGGGGAACTATTCGAAGTAAGTAGACAACCACTCTTGTTTTCCGTTAAAGGTAACACTAAGCAGTTAATTTGATCCAAATCCTGTTTTAACAATAATTTTCTTTTTCAGCAACAACTGAACAAAAATAGTGAAATTGCAATGCCAGAACTGCCTGTTTTTGAGGAGCCCACAGAGCCTGAAGAATTGAGTGAACCTTTCCAACATTCATCAAGTTCTTATGAGCCTCCTTCAGAGGATTCCTTCGATGATTCTGACAACGAGACACTTGCGAATGTCGCTATGCGAATAGAAGCTCAAACGCAAACTGGGAAGAAAAAAGAAATGGGAATCAATCACCACATAAAAAATACACATCGCGTCTACCAGTTACCCAAAAAAAGAAAAAGGACCTGGTGTATCTTTTAGAAAAGAAGATTATCCCAGATGATTATGAAAACTTCATAAAAGAAATTCCAGAAACAATAAAACCATTCGTTCAAAATGAATCTGATTTTGAACTTGGTGATTAAGGAACCATATTGGGTACTTTTCAAAATTGTTTCCATCAAAATTTTGTTTATTGCAATAAAACTTCAAAATAATAATTATTCATGCCGTTAGTTTTTTTTTACAAAAAATTGTCCGAACGTGACAAGTTTAGGTATTTTTTTCCAAAAAAAGAATTGTATTGCGCCAAATGTGGTAAGTACAGGCCTTTCGGATTATTTTTCAAGTTTTCAATACTCCATTATCAAATATCAAAAATGAGCATTTTTGCTCTTAAAAGCAATACTACAGCCAATATGAATATAGCATATTCGATGTCCAATAACAAGTGTGTGAATTATGGTGAAGTTAAAAAGTTTAAATTTCATATAACTTAAAACATACATTTTCACACTAACAACATTTGTGTACTAAACCATTGGCAGGAAACTAATCTCACACATAGAACAATAAAAAACCTTGAGCCTTGGTCTACACCTGCCGATATAAAGGAGATGTTTTCTAGTGACCTGTCCGCCTTCCTGGGAAGGACAGGATGAACGATGACCTAGGAGGACAACTCCTCGAGAGGATGTACACTGGGTCACACGTGGCCTAAGTGCTAAGAGCCTACACTCACCCTCCCTACTTCACAGATACAGAAGCACTGCCAAAAAAGATTCTCCTCAATGGGAAGACTCAACAAAATGTCTGGTTTGGATACCTGGCCAATCTGGTATGTAAAGTATGCAAGGAGATACAAAAGGAAGAAAAATATAAAGGATTATTGGCTCAATAAGTCTGCTGGACAATGTTAATCCCTTAATGCACTCAGCTGAGTTAACTAGGGATGGCTTGTCTGACTTTTTTCCGTGAGCCTGAGCATACTCGGGCATCTTTGTGGGTTTATTATTCAGAAGTATCTCAACCGTATATACGCATTCTCGCTCAATTGGTTTCCCACCACTCTTCTGCTATTTCATGCTTTGGTAAAAACAGCACATGGTAAAAATTCTAATTCAGCATATTCGCAACGTTTTGATATCGTTCTTTTCTACGAATTGACGTTATGGATGCTAGTGACGCCGAATGGGATGCAGTTTCCGAGAATGAAAGCTTGGAAATAGAGCGATTCCGAACTTGAAAATATTCCCAATGTAGTGACGACAATAATATTTCAGCTGCACGACAATGGTTTCAGTCGTTTTTTTACTTTATTTGATGCATTAAGGGGTTAAAATACAAAGTTAAATGTAAACTTACTATTACATTTCCATAAAATGGGAAATATTTTGTAGTCAAATAAAGAGCTAACAGCCGTTATCAAAACTGCAGCTAGGACAGCCTTCGGAATATAGTAAAAGTAAGGAGCTAAAAAACTTAAAGCGAATACGATGACAGTCCCTGAAAAATTTTTAAATCAATAATAACAATTATAAAGCGATTTTGTCCAGCATTGGTACCCTTTTTGGTCTGTCATATCACATACCGGTATATGCAGCACTGCACTGAAATTGGTAGCTTTCTATCCTTGTCTAAAGTAGTTTTTTTCTTGCTTTTTATTTGCAGATAAACAAAGTCGTTTGACTTGACCAATATTCTAATATTCTTCAATCTTTGTGTTTTTTTTTTCATATTATTTGTCTAATAATAATGGTATGGAATATATAAATGTCAATTGCATCAATCATCTGTCCCAACTGAGAACCAAACCATCATACGTCATACCGGTAACGTAGGTTACCAAAGTGGGCCAACCAAGGCGGGCCGAAATCGCTTATTATTTCATTTTTGAAACTTACCTGAATAAATACCTTGAAGAGGAGTTCTTACATCACTACTACTTGCAACTGCCGATCTCGTAAATGCTCCTGTACTCGGCATAGCTCTAACAAAAGAACCTAAAATATTACATAAACCTAATGACATCATTTCCTGTGAAGCATCTACTACTGAGTTAGAACCTAAAATTAATATACATTATATAAATAATATCAAACATTGCTAAAAAAGCGTACTATAAGATTTTGCTATAGCAACATTTGCTAGTACTGCTACTAATGGTATTACCGCCATTCCACTTCCAAGATTTTCTAGCATTTCTTTAAATTCTATAGTGTTATTTCCAGATTTAACAGAAAATGAAGGTAACTTTATTTCCGGTACGCCTTTTGGAACTGTTCCAGTGATTTTGAAAGAATTTTCGCCGTTATAATCGTAAAACACTGCTATTACTGTGGCTATAACTACAATTATAGCGTTCTTAGATATGGAAAGTAACCACAATAATTTCTTGACTGAAACATTATGTGGCTTGAAGATTTTGTTCAAATTCTAAAACAAGTCACACGTTAAGCTTGTAAAATGGTAGTCGTTAATAACTAATAGACTTCCCAATGAATGTAAATTTTGGAACATAATAATTCAGTAGGTTTGTTTTATGCGCAGAACACGGAGTTACATTCACCGTTCATGAACTAGTTCTGGTATACTCAGCTCTTTTCTTTGTTGAAACAATTTTCGGATTCGTACTAATTCGAACTAATTCTTGTTAGAACACTACTTTTAATCTACGAAGCTTCCAAACTAATTTTCAAGCTTGTCGTTTTCAACTGGATGTACAGTGCCATAGTGAGACCAATTATCACTTATGGAGCCATTGCGTAGAGTAGTAGAGCTAGCCTATTGCCGACGAGAGAAAACATCTCCAACATTCAAGGACCTGCCTGTATATGCATTACAGGAGCAATGGGAACATGCCCAACGGCAGCCATGGAAGTGATTTTAAACCTCACACCACTACATATGGTGGTGGAAAGTGATGAAGAAAGAACAAGATACAGGCTAAGTAGAGAGGGAATCATTAGAAAACCCACTTCCTCACTTCTTTAAAATCAGACAACCTGAGACTTGCCACAAGACGGTATGATGAAAAAGTATAACTTTTCAAAGAAATTCGTTACGCAGTTAAGCAAAAAAAGGAATGGAATGCAAATACCATTACCAGACTTGAAAATAATGCCATTCAATGGTACACAGACAGCTCAAAAGCAATAGAAGGAACCAAACACTCTGAAAACTTGTGAAAACCCCAAGTATCTTTCAAGCGGAAATTCACGCCATAAGAAAGTGCGCCCAGTTTAATATTGATAAAGAATACAGAAGGCAAATTATTATCAAAATGTCGGATAGTCAAGCAGCCATTAATGCACTGAGCTCTTGTGTAATCAGTTCCAATATGGTGTGGATTCCAGGACACACTGGAATAGAAGGAAATGAAATAGCAGATGAACTAGCAAGGGGGGGACTGAAATACCCCTTTTGGGGGCCGGAGCCCTCTTGCGGAATTAGCTTCAATGTAATATTGGTAGAAATAGGTGACTCCGAGAAAAAGAGAAGATCCGGCCATTGGAAAGATCTAGTAGGGCTTTGACAATCAAAGATTCTTCTGGGTGACTACAACATGTTGAAATCAAATAAACGCGTAAGTCAAAGTAAAGCTGCGCTAAGAGTTTTATCAGGAATCCTGACGGGACATTGTCGCCTGAATGGGCACCTGAAAAAGCTCAAAATAGTGGAGGAAGAAGATTATAGATAGAAAGAAGAAACCTCCATACTTTCTAAACACACAGCACTTAAAAATCCTAGGGCACAGCACCTGGGAGATTACTGGATAGAAGAGGAAGTTGAAGTCTGCAGATATCCTAAAATGCCATTCCAAAATTCATACATACATACATTCTAGTATTGCCACAGATAAAGCAGTTTTGGTGTCATTCATGGTAAGGTCATACACGAAGTTTAAAGATATACATGAAGATTATAGAAAACACGTCGGTATCCACTAGGTATATCACAAAACTTCAACAGCTGCTGCAAAAGCGTTCTTGAAAATGTTACAGTTGATTTACGGTGGTGACCAGAAGATGATTGAAGAAAACAAACAAATATTGTCAACAATTATTAAAGGATATTGAAGTGGATGCACTTTTAGAGGAAGCTATAATATTTTTTCCCTGCAACAAGGCATGCCACTCATCATTTTAAGTGTTTGTGCGACTGCTGTTGAACGATCTTTCAGTACATTTCGAAGTGTGAAGACCAGACTGAGAATGGGAGAGATTGAGTATGATGAGCGTCCATCGTAAATTCTTTAAGGAAAATAGGGACTGGATTGAAACGAGAGTTTTGAACAAATTTCCTACAAATCCAAGAAAAAGGATAATAGTGTGAGACTGTAATTTTTTTTTTCAAGCAAATAATTGTTTGATAAAGCACTTCTATAATTACACATAATTTTTTTTAAATTCTGTTTCAATTTTTCCGTTTGCCTCTTCACTTAGTTTTGACCCTGGGTACGCCCTTGATTACGGAGATGTAAACTGTCAAACACTGAACTATAATCAGAACGTACCTTAAAAAACAGTAAGAATATAATGCAAGCGAATCCCATAATAGTATCTGGTACTCGTAGCTGATTACATTTTTGAAAAAATTCTTGAATTATTCGTAAAAAACTATGACTTTTAATATTGATTCCAAATAAATTTTTTAATTGTGCTGATATAATTATTAAGGTGCTAGCAGATGTGAATCCAGACGTGAGGCAAGGAGAAATAAAATCAATTAAAAATCCTAAAAAAAGGAATTTTCCATAAACTATATATTAGATGAGTAATTGTGAATTTCTTACCCAACTTGAGCAGTCCCATAAGTAGTTCGACAATTCCAGCTATAAAGGTGAGTAAAATTACATATTCCACTGGTTTTCCCACTGTATAAGATATTGTTAATAGTGACATCAAACTTGTGGGTCCGATAGAAACCTGTTGATATAATAAAAGTACAAAACATTCATACTTTTAGACTATGTATATAATACATTGTGTCACAAGAGCAGAAAATGAAAGTGCCGTTATGAATTTTCCGCCCTTGGACTCCTAAAAAATACTTTCCGTCAAATTTTTGGTGTATCTAATAGGCTCAGGCTGCTAAAGCTCATTTTATGGCCGCTGTAATGCGTGCTGCTTCGCTAGCGATCCAGAACAACCTTGTAATCAATCAGTCAATCAAAAGTGAATGTTCCAGACAAAAATTCGACAGGGAGATCAGTGAACATCTTAATCTGATTACAATTATACAGGGTGATTCATAAGTAATGGGCCAAATTGTAAATCTGCGTTCAGAAGGCCAAAATAATAATATTTTCATTAACAATAATGGGTCTTAGTCTGCTGGCATACAATAAATGTGTTTTATTACGTAATTTTTGTATGGTTTCATTTTAATATTATTACCAATTATCAATTACGGTTAGGTAAATGTCAACATTCCATGGCATGCTACGTTGACCACCGTGAAATGTAGTGTAGTGAATTAGTAAAATTCAAATATCTCGAAAATCGTTAATATTTTGAAGATCAAAGAAGTATAGCTTTTTTCTACAGAAATGATGGGGCTATCCAAATTAAATGAGTAAGTTGTAAAATAATGAGCGATAAATTATTTGTAGCTGATTTCATCTAATTCATATGGCGCATGTGGCGACATCTATTAGTTAACTCAAATCCTCTCACACATTCTTGTTTACCCTTACAAAAACTAGTTCATACCCAATTTTTAAGTCATTATGTAGAAAAGTAGCTGATCTATTAACAAAAATCTATTTTATTTTTTCGCTTTAACATCCGAGGAGCAGACTAAGACCCATTATTGTTGATGAAAATATTATTATTTTGGCCTTCTGAACGTAGATTTACAATTTGGCCCATTACTTATGAATCACCCTGTAAATGCCTTTACCTCTTTGATAGTTCCGAAGAAAACATACGTGTAAGATCCTACGAAAGCAGTGTAAAGTCCATATTGTGCTGGAAGCTCCGCTAATCCGGCATAAGCTATTGATTGCGGTATCATTGTTAATCCAACTGTTAATCCTGCTATTAAATCAGCTAAAATATCATTTTTTGTATATTTCGGTATCCACCGCAATATAAAAAATGTTTTCAAAACTTGATTTCTCACTATCGTTAAAATATTGTGAACACCAGCATGTTTTTTCTTGACTGGAACAAAAAAAATGGTGTCTATAAAACAAATTAAAGCTCCAGAAGAAGCTTTTATGTAGTTTTGTGCAGTTGAATCAGGTCTATCCAGGAGCTCGTCTTCAATAGGATAACGTATGTTAGTATACGGAGAAAAAGCAACAGAAGAGCTGTGAAACATGATGTTCGACGAAAGTGAGGTTAGGTTAGGAATATTGACAAGTTGATTGGATACTAGGTCACCAGGGAATCGGGGGCAATGAAAAAGCTGACGAACTGACAAAAAGAGGATCAGAGATCATACGTACAGCCTGAATCAGGAGAGATTTTTGAGGTACAAAAAATCGTAGTACCAGGCTCAAAGGACAATGTAAAAAATGACCTAAAGGAACCAGCGAAGGATTGTAACAAATCTCATGATTAGACACGCATTAGGAAATGATCATTTGGAAGAAATTAAATCTATACTTTCCATGGAGATTGTACGATAAGAAAACGGAGACGGTAAGACATAAAAAACTACAATATGTGAAGTGGTGAAAATAATTAAGTAAAAAGTTGTGTTAGGAACTAAAAAATATGTAAAAGAAGTACATGCTCAACGCAAAAAAAAACAAAATAAAAAAAGCTGTTTTGGTATTTTATGGTCATCAACGAAAATGTATTTATTGCTTTACTTGAAACCTGTTCCTACTGAATATATTCAGAGCTGGTTGCTAAAAAAATTCAGAATAAATCTACTAAATAAATATGTATTTTTTAAATAGGTGATCATTTATTACTTCCACATGTTTTTAATCGGTGTTATTTAGTTTGTCTTGTTGACCCATTAATCTGATGACAATACAGTTAGGTAGGTATATTCAGAATAATTGTAAATCTAAGATGACCACCCCACAGGGCGTATATAGGGGGGGGTTGATACCCCCCATGGAAAATACTATAAAGGTACAATAATTTTTTATTAGCATACTGCCTTCGACGGCGCCTTCAATAAAGCTTTTTCCAACTAAACCTATCAGATAACCCTCCCCCCATGGAAAAGCTATAGCTATGTTACTGCCGCCTCCACAAAATAGCGGTTTACATTTTCTCCAGCTCCCTCAATAGGTATGGATATGAAATGAGAAATTTTGGCTGGTAGAAATAAAAAATAGATAATAAAAAAAGTCATTCAGGATGGTCGCCACCACAAAATGGAGGACTTCAAAGTTGTTTCGATACCCTTAACAAATAAAAGAGTACCTATTACGAGTAGAGTAGATTATAAAAAGGTACTTTGTCTTAGAATCGGAGCTCGACGGAGCATCGACGGTCCACCCAAGTCAAGAATTCGTAGTGTCGAGGACTGTAAGGCGTTAGGGTATTTACAGTATTAAGGATTATTTCAATTAGTTCTGTCAAAAAACGTATTAGCACAGATTATAAAGAGAACAGATACGAATCCCGGTAAAACATCAAACGATTTTCAGCTCCGTCGTCAATGACCTTGGACCTTTAACTCGGTATGGCCGCGATGTTGCCAGTTTATAATATTTCTGAATTTCTTACCAAATTGCAGTGTTGACTCGGGGACAATAATAATTTCTAGTGTGGGATCTAGTTTTTTTGGAAGTTTCCACTACATTTTTAAAACTGCGCCATGAATTGAAACAATAATCATAATCGAATACATATATATTTATGTATTTATTAATTAAATACCCATATGTACATTCCTATGATTTGTTATAAATAGTCATTACTCTTGGGAGATTGATTAATAAATACATTTTTAGATAACACAAATAATCACAAAAATCAACCAAATTTTAAAGTACAAATAATTCTTAATTTATTTATTATCAAAGGGAATACAATATACACCTATGCATTTGATAATAATATGTAGCACCAAAGCTAATATCAAAAACTTTAAAATTTCTTTTATCATAGGCCAGGATATTAAATTAAATACTCTCATCCCTTGGAAATCGAAAGAACTTTATTTTTCTTTCCGAATAAAATTTATTTGGACAGTCTCTGTATGAACAATACAGTGTGCCGTGATGTTTATCCATTTTATAAGAATAATAATCTATACCACTATATTTTTATAGTAAATATTACCACAACGCACAATCGATTAGTCAAATAACACAATTAATATCGCCGATTGAACACCTTCAAATAATGAAGCGAACAAAAATGGCCTTCAATACAACCCCAGTGGGGTTGTGTTGTTAATGGCCCATGAATGGCCTTATGAATTTTGATCATGATTTTGAGCATGTTTTGACGTTTTGATTATGTTAGGTATAGGTTAGGTTAGCCGTCACCGTTATTGTGCATGGTTGCCAAGGATGTGGTTTGTGTAAAAAATATATATTTATGGTATGATTTTTATACATTATAATCTTTTTAATTGTATAATTCTTTTAATGTTAATAAAATTGATTTAAAACAAGTAATGATCGCATATTTGTATCTGTATAACTATCACTCTTAAAAAAATGCTTATAAAATATTTGACCTATGTTCGTAAATTGAAGGAAATATTATGCAAATTGACAACCCTGTTGAGAAATTTTGCGAAGCAGCCCGAACGGAGTCGACATAAGACGATGGGCATTTAAATGGGTATGTCCACCCATCTCTCTCCCTTTTTACTGTTCTCTGTCAAGCTTTCGTATCTGTTCTCTTTATAATCTGTGGTATTAGATCAAGTGGTAGTTAGTGAAATCATAGGCAAGTATAGTTATTTTCACGATCTAAGAAACTTACCTGACCTAAGATGGGATAATGACAGGTAATAAAGCCATATACGCATTAGCCATGACAGGGTCGTATTTATTTTGTTTGCGACTAATAAATTATTACCTGAAAACTCTATAAAGACTTTTGGGTTATTCTGATCATAAATTTTTCTTAGTACTTATTCTTTTTCATCAGATATATTAACCCAAAAGTTTTATGGTTTTATGGAATCTCAAGCATAGGTCAAGTCCAGTCAGTTTCTTAGATCGTGAAAAGAATTAAAAATTACATAAATATGAAAGAAATTTGTAAATAATTGTGCCAAGACATCAAACTATTATTTTCAACAATACCTAGTTCAATTTTTAATCATACAGATTAATTTGAAGATGTATAATTATATTTTTATTAAAAAAGTGCTCTAGTAATATTATCTCTTGATGAAGTGAAAAGTATATGAATATGTAGGACACTATATAGTCCAATTGTGGAGTGGCTTTCTAGACCTCCTTGTCTAACACTGTTAGATATCTTTTGATAAGGCTACCTACATCACATAACTTAGCTAATATCGAACAAATAATTTCAATGGGAACCACCAGCTGCTGTAATACCAACCAATTGGAGATGAACATATTTATTTTGAAATTATTTGATTTTGAAAATTTCAATAAAATTAAAATTCAAAAAGGTCAAAGCACTTCAGTTTAGACTTTATATATCTACAACAGGCACAGAAAAATGTGATTTAAAATCTATATTCGATACATAAGCAAGACATTTAATTACTTAAAACATTATTTTTAACTTACCCGTTTCTGCCATGATATGAAGAATAATAAAACGACAACCACCTACCTACCACCTCACTCCTGATTATTTCTTGACCAACTGTTTGTATAATATATGTTTATATTTACTTATACAATCCGGTTTAACTTTTTATAACTAGATCTCCAGTTTGCGAAAACATCAAAAATTTTGTGTAAATTTGTTTACATGACGTAACATATCAAGCCGTTATTTACTTCTTATTTTCCCAATATATAATAAAAATGTAAATTATTGAATTATTAATGTTTACCTATTTCATACAATATATAATTCTGAATAACCGTATAGATATTATGTTATAATTTACATAAGAACCATATCCTGTATGATTGTTTTTAGATACTATATTTATATTGAAAACTTTTATAGTTTAAAGAAACATACTGGAGCCAAATGCGTAAGAAGAAAGAAAGTAAAAGGATTACTCATCGGTTATTGCACCCCAAGGAAGAGCATGATGAACCATTTGTTGGTAGAAATGAGAAAACAAACCCACCATTATCTCCTTGAACAAATATACAGTGTAACTACAGACGTCTACCAGTCTATCAATTTAAAATTGGAATTTTATACCAAATATACAGAAATTGGCCGAAAATACTATAGCTGGCGCAAGCGCGGCGAAGTAGCATTACATTACTTGCCCAATTTATCGCCGTTTTGATAGTACCAGCGCCGGACAGCTGACATTTGATACCTTACACGGTATATTTGAAGAAGGGGAGGGAAATGTAATCATATTGCATTCACCCTCCCCTTAAAACAAACTCAAGTAATATTTGTTAAACGCCGAAACCGGTCTGTAAGTAGTAAACTAAAGTGTTATTTTGCAGATATACCAACCCTTTGAAGTTTAATTCAATGTCCTTCGTGGCATATAACCAGAGAAGTAGTTGTTGCTTCTTAGTGAACGGTCTTTGTTTTTTTATTTTAAAGTATATTACCTTTGCCCTCTATAACACTCCATAAAATGTAAATAATCTTAAATGGTATTTGTAACTGTCCACAGCTTCTTAATTAGATCTGCCTGTCCGTGCCACCACGCTCAACTAGACAGGTGAGAATATTTAATGTGTCTATCCATCGATACAATTATGCCTAGAGCCATGAGACTAGCAAATTTTGTCAATTTACATATTTTCAGTAGATCCATTAGTCAATTTAAGAACCTCCTGGCTCAACTGAACTTTAGATAGCTTTGTACTTTAGTGTTTTTGTTGCGCATTTAATTCTTTTTTTTGTTTTACCATATTCATTAAATGAGCTCATTTACATATTTTTATTTTATTTTACCATTAGGAAGAGCACATCATTTTGAGGCTCTGTGCAAAAAATTAGACGTCAGCGAGACTCCCAAGTCGCCTAGTATTTTGCTTGCCTATATGCTTATTATTTTTTATTATACGTTTTAGCAAACTCTTAACAGTGTTATGTTTCTGAAATAAGAACGTTTAGAAATAATTTAAACTATTCGACACAATGGACCAGAGCCAGAGTAAAAAACCTATAAATATTGTGCGGTTCCAGAATGTAAAAGTACTACGATTAAAACATCTAACAAAACATTCATTTCTATTAATAAGGATGCAAAAAAACGGAAGCAATGGCAGAAATGCATAAAAAGACTCAAAGCATTCACTGATAAGTCAACATACTTTGTTTGTGTATTTTTAGGATTTCATTTTTCTTCAATCGGAATCGTTATAAAATACGTTGTGAATCCATATTGAGAGTGTTATTGAAAACCACACGCTTGTATTAATCTAATTTTTTTTAAATACGTAGATAATATTGTTCATATAGCTTGTGGTGTTATTAATGTTCAAAATTATTTATTAAAATAATGGGTCAGCTCTTCACAAATTTTATTAAATACTGCTTTTTTTAAAAAAAACAGGTAATCTTTTCAGTAGATCATCAATATAACGACGTATATTATATGTTTAAAAAAATTATTTTATTCGATTCAAAGTCCGGATCAGCTCTAACAAATATCGCTTTTTTACCAGTGTGCATTTGAATCTGATGTAAACATTTGAAACTAATATTACCTGCTTCATCAAAATAAGTTTTTCTTGTTATTTTCAACATTGGTGATTTAATTTCCACTACACATTCATCATAAATAGGATTTGGAGAAGCTCCTTTAATTGGGCACCCTGAATATCATTTGAGAGAGCATGTATTTATGAAAATATTGACATTTTTAATCATTCTGGCCGGAAAACAGCCAAAAATGATGTGTCACATAGTATTTATTTATTTAATTTAATAAACTCGTGTTTTTTATTAAAAAACTTCATAATCATTAGCAAGTCCACTTCTGGAAGTCAATCTCTGAGTCTGCTTTTTTAAAATTACGTCCACACATTTTATTTTATTCACACAAAATTTTGTAGGTAAGTCAAAATACGCGACGCACGTTGTTACAGTCAGAAGCGTAATGTTAGTGCACATTAACTTTCATATGCGGTGACGTCACAGTCATAGTCTTCGCGCTAAGAGAACGACATATTCTATTGACATGAAATTTTCAGAATCATATTTTTATCCTTAGTACCTTGTTTTACGACAGTTAAAATGATTTAAATATTTTATTAAACGAGCACATTAGATAGAATAGACCTTACAATTTATAAAATAAATAACATGATTTTTTTATAATAAACAAACCATTATTAAAACATTTCTGATAATCCACTTGAAGACCAAATAAATTATTATATTTACTTAGCTCAAGTTTTTGATACGGTAGACCATGAAATTTTGGGCTGTATTGAATTTCCCCCTGTTAGTGAATGAAACAAATGTAGTTTTCTTAGGATTATCTGACAGACCTTTCTTCGAACACAAAGTTATATTATAAAATTTAAAGAAACAATACTATTTTTTGGTTTGTTTTCAGTAATAACAATATTTCATATTATGTACTTACATCTCCTAGATAATACTAGTCCAGAATCATATTTTTATCCCTAGTACTTTGTTTTACGACAGTTAAAAATGATTTAAAAATTTTAGTCATTAGTCATTCTATTGTATTTTATAATGTGAATGTATACTGTATTTTTTGTATTTGTAGGTAGTTCTACTGCAAAAATTGTTCATGTTAAATTTTTTATATAATAAATAAAAAATGAGTAACTTACCTTTTTGAAGACTCCAAGTTATTTATTTTGTTTATCAAATAACATTTTTCTTAGATACTTTTGACGTTGAATAATTTTTTTAGCAACATCTTAGTTCGACTGCAATAAAGAGATGAGGAGATATAAAATACACAATATAGTTTTGTTTGATTTTTATTCTAACATAATATACAACAATATAAATAAAACTAAACATTACAGATCAGATTGGGGAAATTAATATTCTTGATAGTAAGGAATTTCCCTAAATTTAATATGGAGCCTAAAGATATTTGATAAACTATAAAATATTTGGTTAATAAACAATTATATATCCTATTACAGACTTGATCTATATACAAATATCGTTGCAAAAATATAACTCTGTATAAATTGTGGCACTATTAACGTCAATTCTACTCAAGATCAGTGCGAAATACCTTAATATACAAATAAAATATATTTATAGGTTTAGATTTAAAATAACTCAAAAGAATTTCTTTGGTCTATATATGTTTTTTTAGTTTCATAAAAAATAAACCATTTTGAAAATTCCTAAAATGTATAATATATAAGGAAGTCAAAAATAGTTCATTACGTAGCATCCACACTATGACATGGCATATATTTCGGAATAATGTGGACGCGGCTTTATTTTATATTCTCAAGAAAATTAAAACAAGAATAAAGAAAAATAGTAAATGAAAGTTGACACTCGAGTTATTCTAAAAGGTGAATAAATATCGAAGTGAAATTTACATAATATGCAAACATAGAATAAATGTTTAAAAAATTATTATTTTAAATAATACTACACTAATGGTGAATTCTTTTAAATGTGAGCTACCAACTATAGTACCATTGTTACTTATAAATAAGTATATTAAGTATAGTGAAACAAAAAATAAAATTATTGAGAAAAAGTACAAATAAACTGATTTTATTGATAAATTGATCAATAAAATATTTATGGTCGCTGAAAGCTGTTCAACTTGATTACAGATTTACATATATACATGGTTATGTACTTTCTAAAATATTTGGATATAAACTATACTCGGTGATTCATTTGACAATAACCAGAATAGCAACCAAAGCACTGAGCAATATTCCAAAATTCCAAATAGAACATTTGGCTGTACGATGAAAGGATACGTCATTTAGAAGAATGAAGATAATCTACATCCTGCCAGAATGACACGAACAAAATTGAGCCGTCGGAAGAAAATAGAAATGAAAAGTCTTTACGCAGGTTCTCTATACTAAATATAAAGATATGTGAAAATTCATAGTAGTATAATCATTCATACGACCAACAAGAAATCGAGAAAAAATATATCAATTAGGATGTGTTACAATTTTTCATTTGGAATAAAATGAAGCTAGTTTATTTGTCCGTAAGTTTTTTGGCATTTAATTATTTCGTGCGTGAAAGTGACAGTCGATTTACACTATTTTGATATTTTCCGCACTCACAAAGTTCTTATACTGTAAACATTAAGCATTCATTTAAAAAGCCCTACAGTATTTGTTGGGAGCAAAGACTACAAATGTGAAAATATCTAGATAAAAGTATATGTTTAAAATCTTATTGTTTACTATTAATGCAATTACCCGTAAAAACAATTTCACATGCTGTAAACACCCTGTAGAATTATTAACATTGCCAATAATGTACAACAAAAAATTAATATTAATTCAGTCGCTTTTTCTAAAATTCAAAGTTTATTGCATATTCGATGGAGGCATACCAAAATGTTTCTTTTATACTTAAGGCAGTTGTCGTGGTCCAATATATTGTCAAGAAATTTTAGATATTACGAGCGGTAAAAGTATACAAACTTGTAGCGAAGCGAGTCATTATTTTATGCAAGACTTTACCCGTGGAGGCGTTACACATATAATTTTCATATTTTCATACACTAATACTTCTAAAAGTTCTTGCCTGACAACTTCGCTTATGCCCCACTAGTTGTTTTCGAGAATAATCGATGTAGACTCCGTTTCACACAATAAGAAGCCACGTTGAAGTTTGCCAACTGTCTTGCGCAGAAATCAAAATCGGTCTTGTTTATCTACGTCGCCTCGCAAAGACTGTTTCATGTCATTTTACGCTACTGATTTGAAGTACAATGTAAATTTTACAATATATGGCGCTGGTTTTTGGCTTCAAACTTTTAGGGTAATTGTATTATCATCAATAGATATACAAAATATAGAATTTTCTGATGGTATGCTTACCTCAGAACAACTACCTTAACCAGAGAAACATAATCTCTTTTCTAAAAGAGATACTGACTAACCATACTTTTCTTTGTGATTCAATATAAATCCACATAAACTAAATAGCAGTAAAATTAACTTGTTTTGTTGATATGTAAAATCAATGTCAGAGGCTCCTTAATAGACCCAACCAGCATTTTCTATTACTATTTCGTGAAATTGACAAGATCTTTGTATACTTGAAAGAAAAGAAAAATATTTCTAGTTTATGTTGGTATGCCATTTAAAACCTTCCCAAATTGTGTACACACATTTTTGATACTTTTAAATATGTTACCAACTTTTTGCTCCCATTAATTTGACTGCTTCTTCGTAGGTTAACCAGAAAGTTAACGACCATGGAGCCATACGCATCCATATAGGTATAAAACCCTTATACAATGCACCCATTCCTTCTTGTCTTACAGTTTTTAATAAACAATCTATCGAGGAAGAATATAAGGTGCCTCTGAAAACAAAAAAGATATTATTATTTCCATCGTTACAATTTTGCGTACCGCTTGTAGCTGCCTAAAGCCATGAGACAAATTCCCTAATTCCATTAATCAATCAACTCCTGACTCAATTGAATATTTGAATGTAACAGATGTAAAATTGTCATAGTTTTGTTTTGTACTAGATATTTTTTTTTCTAAGGAGCCGTCCCTTCGCCGGTACCACCTCAGCCTCCTGGGACTCAATTCTTGAAATTATACGGATTTCAGTAGCATACGAATTAAATTCGAACAAAAGATTCGAATAAGAACGTCAATCTTAATTCTTGAATGGTATACGGAAAAATTTCCATATACGGATATTTTATTCGAATAAACAGTTTGAGAGCTTCTCTTTTCTATCTTCTTTTTTGGGTAATATTCCGGCGGATAATTTACTTAGCGTATTTTTCCTCTTTTTTGTACGTGTTTCTTAACAAATGTACGATGCGATAAGAAAGAAGAGCAAATAAACCAACAATTTTCCCAATTTTGTTTGCGTTTTTTACTTGTTTTTTGTTTTATTGTTCAATCAAACTTGTATGTTGAATGTTTAACCATGGATCGTGCACGATTACCAATGACCAGAAAAAAGTGTTGGTAAACTTTATGAGTGATCACCCACAATTAAATTCTGGTGAATTCACCAATGATTTTACCTTTAAGAAAGCTAAGGAAATGTGGATGGATTTGGCAAATTTACTAAAGGTATCATTGAAATTACCTTCGTTTCAATATCTAAGGCGGATAATCTTGTTCTGACAACAACCTATTCAGCCATTCCGTTCCCAGTATTAGCTCATACAGGTTGGTTGTAGAAGTCTTCTGGAGTCATTTGGGGTCTACCATACAGTTTCTGCCTTATGTGGTTCAGCGACTCACAGTTGCATAGTATATGCAGAGCTGTTTCGGTATCCTTTTTGCATCTTCTGCATGTAAGGTCTCCGTTGTACAGCCCTATTTTGTTTAGGTGCTCCTTTGTGGGAAAATGTCCCGTAAGTATCCCCGTACTAGATATTAGTAGTGTTTCAGCTAAGCATGTACAATTCTTTTTTGTTATATTCAATTGGGATTGCACGTAAAATAAAATAAATAAATAAAAATTACCACTCATCTAATTAAAAATAATGCAAATTAAATGGATGTAGAAAGTATAATTCTCTATTTTCCAAAACCAATACAGGGCAGTGACAATCAATTATGTGGCTGCAAATGGATTACACCTGTTAAGAATTCAAGATAATTCTTAACAGAATTGCTTGGCTAAATAAATTGTGCATTTTCTTCGTTAAAAACATTATTTATTTCTGAGTAAATTATCATTGATGAGTCTGAATATTAATACTATACTGGAAGATATTTAAAAAGTTGATGGTGAAAAATACCAATGCTTAACATCATTATTGTTTCTTACCTTCCTTTCTCATCCATGGGCTGATTCATTACCCTAGTTTTAATAACATCAGCTGGAGTACCCATGGATGCTGCTACAAAACCTGCACAAGTACTTGATAAGATGTGCACTATGTAATTATCTGGTAGATCAGTTTGTTTCATTATTTGTCTTTTGGCAGTATCATATGTTGTCAAATCACCCAAATTCACCAAAGCTGCACGTTGTACGTTTGGAACTGATCCTGCAATAACATAAGGATATAAATATAATCCAAGTCTAAATAACTTCATAAAACTGAAGGACGCAGAAGTAGAGCCACTAATATTGACAAATAAATATTGTTTTCAAACATTCTAGGATTCTACTTAAGTGACCACTGACTTACCTTTCCATAATCCTTTGATACCGCCGCTGTGCCAAACCTTGAGAAAAGCATCCCACATTCCGTTAACCCTGGGTGGTAACCCCATTAGTCTTCTTTTTCCTTCCATCTGGAGTTGGACTTTAAGAAGATCCGTAGGACTAGCTAAATACTGTGCGAAAGCGCCTGCGCTAACTCCACCTTCAAAACACATCGTCGGTTTGGTGCAAAACTTTTAAAATTCTTATTCTTATGATCAGCTA
>CAJUYI010000806.1:76115-119351 GCA_910591695.1 Galerucella pusilla
AGTGGCCCAAAGATGTGAAAATCGCAAGGCGATAAATCGGGACTACAGGGTGGATGCTCTAATATCCTCCATTTCTTTTGTTGCAGATTTTCTTTCACACCTTCAGCACACAAAAATTGAATGACCGCACGCTTATCACAAATATAAACGAAATAAACAGATCAGTGTGACGTTTGCATACACTACTATTGTTGGAAAACGTCAGTTGAATGATTACAATTGTTTCCAAGGCTAACCTGACCAAAGATGGGTTTCAGTTGAACAAGCCTCGTAATATATTATCATAAATTTATTAATAATTCAATTTTTATATTCTTGCCTGAAAAGTTTACAAGTTATACATTTTAGTAGGAAAAATGTCTACGAATAATTTGTGGCTCAGATTTGTGCTCTTTTGAAATATAAAAACATTTAAAATTTCAATATACAAGATGTGTCAGACCCAATCGTTTTAAAAAATTTTCTAAATCCGAACCTGCATTTTTGTTGTTATTATTCAATTGGGCTATGATTGAAAAACGTGTGTACCAAAAAATATTAAAAAAATACATTTGTGATCTTTATAAGAAATTATCCAAATAAAAACAGGAATAGGCAATGGGGATTGCCGATAAAAGTGAAAACACAAATAAACGAACCCTTTTTAAAAAATGTATAGAATGCCCATGGTAAAAGGGAATTTTTACAAATAAATTAATCTTCCTTATGCGGTGATGGTTAGGAGGTGAACACTCTACTCACTTTAAAAAACACCCTGTATCTCGTTTAAAAAATAGTATGACCCAATAAATGTATTATAAAATATATTGTTTTCCCATTTTTAGATTTGCTGAAATAATTTACATACTAAAATCGTTTCTATTCCATTATTTTATATAGATAGTTATAATTAGAACGTAAAAATTATTTACATAACACAAATTATGATAATACAAAAAAAAATCTATTTCGAAATTTTATCTAATGGTTGGTGTAAACGTATATCAATTTTCGAACTAAGCTTAACTTGAAGGCGGTAAGATAAATATTAATAAAAAAGGATATTTTCTATTGTACAAGATATAGAGTGGAGAGTTTAGCTGGAACAAATTCTGTAACTTGAAAAATAAACCCAACATTTTTGTCCTAAGCTGTCAATAAACGGTCTTTGAAAACCACAGATCAAAGACCGTTTAGTAAGAAGCAACAACTACTTCCCTGGATATATGCCACAAAGACATTAAATTACACTTCAAAGGGACGATATCACTTATAGAAAAACATCAAAAATATCTTACCAAATTCTGCATTGAAGGCTGCAAGTACCGATACGACGTAAACGCACCATAGCGAATCGACAAATTTAGGAAACTCGACCTTTTGAGGTGGCACAGGCGGCATTTTCACTGAATCTCCTGCAATATTAAATAAAAACAGTTTTACAGGAAAATCTAATAGCAGTTACATATTAACAGCAGTTTATTTAATAACCATAATTAAAATAATTATATATTTAACAAAAACAATACTTAAAAATATAGAAGAAACTATAATTATAACTAATTACAACTAAATAAATAAATAATTGCTGATTAGATATCCACATTTATGCATTTCGTGTATTTTCAAATCTTCTTAAACATTCTTTTTTCTCTTATTCTTTTGGGAATTGAACCACAATAACGTTTTTTTTATTTCGACGTTTCGGTAGCGTTCCAGCTACCGTTGTCAAGATTAACTAGTAATAAAATTAATAAAATAATTTTTGGTCCCTATCTGACACAACGAAAAAATATGACAACTAGATAATCTTCTTAAACATTGACACAGAATTCACAAAAAAAAATCATCAAATTCAAATGATTAGTTCAGGAAATAACCAGTTTTGAAAAAGTGTCAAATTTTTGGTAGCCGGATTTTTTGATGGTCAGTGTATAAATAGTATATTATGCAACGATCATGTAATGATGGTATTGATGGTTATTAATTTACAAGCATTAGCCGGGATACGAAACGAGCCAAAGGCGAGTTTCGAATGGTTAATGCGAGTGTATTAATTGCCATTACATGAGAGTTGCATACACTATTTTTTCCACGAATAAATTTGATTTTAAAAAAATGTACTACCCGACACTCGAACCCTGAATGCACAGATCGAAAAAAACCTTATGCGGCGCCTTTACCTACTGTGTCAAGGGACCGCATTGTTGAAGTACCTAATAGCATAAAGCGTATGTTACTGTTATACAATATTAGTAATAAATTATTGTAAACAAAAATTATAAGTTTAAATATGTATTTGCCTTGGTCATTAAGTATTTTCGGTCTGGTGCTCGACATTTCTTTTAAAAACTAATGCAAAAGATTTAAACTGTCATAAAACACACGGATCTCTTAGAAACTGTCAAACATTCTACAGAAAAAACCAGTTTTATAATGAGTATCATTGGGATACTGAAAATTGGGATTTAATTATCAACTTATAGTATAGGAGTAGAAACAAATAATTATAAATTACACGTGGTAATATAAATAGTATTTTATATAAAAATTTGGCAGCATACCCTTTGTTTCAGTCATCGTTTCAACAATTACACAACTGAAAAAGCAATTAGCACTTGACACATACTTTTTAATTTACCAATTACGGATGTTTCCTGCTGTGTTTGTGGTAAAAAATATAAAATTTTTAAAAATAGCCACAAAATAAATTAATTGCAGGAAAAGGTAGTGTTCAGTGTTCCTGTCTTGCCAATAGCATTATTTAATTATGGTCTATTTTCATTTTAATTGAAAAATATCAGAATATTCCCTAATTTTCTCCAATTTTTTTTTCGAAATTAACCCATTTTTGAAATTACAATATCTACAAAGCTCAAAAACTTATTCTTAGATTCTGTTCTTGAAATTTCAAAATGTTTCAAAAACTTTCAACTTTGAACTCATTGTCAAAGGTTTTTCCGTGTGTGTCTTCAAATTTTGCATGACAAGAGTTAACTATTTATTAGACACTAGTTTACCTCTAAATAAAATATAATAATTTGGTTTCTATGTACAAAACTTTAATTCTCATTGATTTTTGTACCTAAGTACTTTATGTTACTGATAACTGATAACAATTTTCGATTTAGTCATTCTATACGACCTGAAAATATCGATATCTTGCGGCTGTATTTTCTCATATTATCCGAACCTAAATAACGGTCATACTGTATAACAAAAAAGATTCAATAATCTAAATTCTTGGCTCTGTCCACTGTCATCGCTACTTACGGAAAAAAACTAAACATGAAGCTACGCACTAACACTAAACTGACGGTAAAATATTTAAATTTATATTAAATTCACATTTTTCGTTTAATATCAGCGGGCACACTTCTGACTTCACTAATTTTTAATCACTTAATGAAGTTTTTACCATTCAATAAAGTATCAGTACTTGATATAATCGGTAATCAGTAAGTAGAATAGATATGTACAGGTAAATGAATACAAAATTTGAATATAAACAATATTTTAATTTGTCGACCTCTTTACATAAAACATATAGTGTCGTCAATAACTTCATTCATTAAAAATTTAAATATACTATGAAAAAACATCAAAAATGTGGTGTAAACACAGTTATTAATATACCAGATATTCCAAAAATATCCTACTAGATCTCCAGATCACAAAACGCGGCGCCACTGGCGGGGAAATATATCGTCATAAATCATTTTAACGACATAGTTGGAGCCCGTGAAAAATACTGTAATTGGGTCACTGTTGTTTCAGCAAACATGTTGTATATGTTAAAATTTTCTTAAGTATAGTAATATACATAAAGGTCATACACCGTAACATAATAATATAAAACTAATAATATAAAACATAATAATATAAAACTATAAGTCTCTATACCGTTCGGTACTTTTGTTGCAAGCATTTATTTCCGCTGTAAAGTGGCATGCACCATTTTTTATAAATAAACTAAATTCAATTAAAATCATGGAGTATGGACCGAATATATCTTTGGTTAGTAGCTGGGCGGTCCGTATATATTGAATTCCTGAAAAAGCGGCGATTTTTTCCGGAAACTTCGGTGAATTATCTGTCACTAGAGCAACAATATAACTTTTCTTCAGGGAAGTTTGGTAACCACTTGTCATTTGTCATTTCGGTTTATTGTTGTTTTGTGTATTTGCTGTGTTCTTTTGCGGAATCTGCTCGAGCAAATCAGTTGCTCTGTTCGCTTAAAGGCTTTTGCGTATTCGTTGTAAGCGCTCATTTTGAATTGAAGCTGGTGGCTCGGTGCTGTTTGTTTGCTCAGTTCAGTTGATCTTTATTCCAAATTATTATCAACTTGCATATTTTTAATATAAACTAAAATTTTATGATGCACTTTCCTCCACTTATTATTTTTGCACTTTCTTTTTAGGTTTTCCTGCTCACTTTGGTCTCCTGCTCAGTTCGAAAATTATCTCAACTGAGCTGAACACAATGATGTAAAAAGAACACAACAATTGTAAATTCAAATTATCTGAACAGGAAACAATTGAAATTTATTAATCCAAATGTTTTTGGAAACTGCAAAAACGCCTGACCAATTTTACCAACCTTAATAGATACCCAATACGCATACAGATATATTTTTATCTTACAATCATTCAATTTCAAGGGTCAGAAGTAAAAGTAAACCGTATGACGTGAATGTTTATTTAACTGTACAGTCTATTTTTAACATACTACTTACTTTAATTGCTATCCAATGCTAAATGAAATCAAATATTTACTTAAAAATTATACCACCATGATAAATCGTATTGGTTGAGTTTAATATGTAAGATAATCGATTTTTAATTTCAGGGCACCATCGAGTGTGCAAAATAAACTGTTTTATACCTACTATGGAAATTAACTAGATTTTTGTTTTGTTTTGTAATCCTCTCTTTAATTCGTCCGGGAACGTGTAAATATAATAAATTGTAGTTAATGGTGAAGCTCTTAATATTAATATTTAGAAGTCGCTCATTTTGAATTTTTATTTCCAATTTCCAAGATGAAAAAATGATTACAGACTTTGGGATTTTAGGTATTTCTTTTTTTAAAATCGACGTAGGTACCCGGGATTAGTGAAACATAGTTTCATAAGATATTGAATGAATGGTTTATAAAAAATAAGCTATAGTAGGTATTTATCTCAAATCTTTCAGGAATATTCTAAATTTTGTGTCCAGAGAAAATTTTGTACAAACCAACCAATATTATTTTTAAAATGATTAATTTTTTTTTCTTTTAATGCCATGGAATATTGTGCTTGAATGCGTGTGCTTATTTCTGTTTGTATAAACCAATCTGAATCTAATTGCATCAGAAATTAGAAACCTAGTTTCAGTAGGAATGTAAAAAATGAAATTACGTAATTACAATTGAATGGAAAAGTTAGAATTTGGTTACACTATTTTCTGAAAATTCTGAAAACATTCGGTTCATCAACAATTTAATATATGAAAATTAAAGAATTTAATAATAAAATTTAAAATATGGAATGACAACAATGCCATCATTTTAACAACACATAACCTGAAAAATCTTAGTCTGATCAAGTAGTTAAACAAAATATATATTACTTAATTCATCCAGTAGCCATTCGTAATAAAACAAATAAACTTACCATTTACTCCAGATGAAAAACGTGTTAAATGATATATTTTGCAATAAGCATAATATCAAATTGGACTTTGACCCATTTCAGGCCTTTACGATTTGTTTTTGTACTTGTTGTTGGTTTAGTTCACTTCACAGTTCATTAGTTCTGTTCGTTCTGTTCATAGATTTTATGGGTGTCTTCTGTCACTTGTAGCAAAGAGCAGTGTTTTTGGTTGCACTTTCTGTGTCTGTCCAGCTTCGAGGACACTACACAAACGCACCTTACAATGAAAAACTCTATGTGATGTAGAATTCCAAATTAGAATACAGTTTTTTGATGATCAATACCGTTGAGTGTCAACGTCAATACAAAGCTGATAGCGCTTTCTTAAATTACGTAAACTTAAAAAAATAATATTCTTATTGTTGATTAATTGATTCATTCCATGCTGCAACTTATTTTTAATTATCTGAGAGATTACTATTTTTATTTAGAAAAGAGTATCAAATTTTATCCTTCAAAAGCCTTAAAAGAAGAAAGAATCTAGACGAGTTGAATCTGGACCATTGAGCGGTTACTGTTTGTATTAGTGTTCCCTTATTTCCTATATATGTGGGAAGGTGGGTCCTCCTATATAGGTATAGGTACCTATTGTTGCTACACTATATTTTCAAATTCTCCACAAAATTGAGATTCCAGTAGTTAGTTCGAAAATATTTTATTTATATTACAAAAATGTGAGTTCATTTTGATAGATATCAAATGTGAATTTGGTTTTCATGCACTACTACAATATTTTTCCCATATATCATGAATAACCCTGTACCAGCCCAGGTTTTCAAAGAAATTTCAGGAAATCACACAACTAACTGATAATAATAACTAATAATTTTGCGCTCCGACTATTTATCATAACAAAAGTTACTATGAGTAAACATTTACCAAGTAACAATTTCTATCTACCTATAAATTTATTTTTCTACAGAGCACAGAGCACCGCTGACAGAAGTTGAGTGAAGCATACTCTGATTTTAATAATAATAATACCAAAAGAGATAAATGCTAAATTGATAAGATAGAAAGAGAGTGTCGATATAGATGTAAAAGTTTAGCACAATTTGTTAAAGGTGGTTGTGCCGAACTGTTTGATAATATTTTGTTCTGTGTAATTTACAATTACATTAAAAAGTTAATTAGTTGATATTTGGAAAATAATAAGCAATTAGTCTATAACTTTTTATTACAGATACATGCTTAAGAGTGATGAATCGTCGATCTTTCAATTAGGTATGTAGTTGGCCAGGAAGTAGCAAACCGAAAAACCACGAAAGACCTGATAAGGACTGGGAAAAAGGAATTTTAGACGTGACAGCTAGTCCGCCATTGCTTCTTCTTCAATCGCGAAGTGGAGTGTAGAATTTCCTAGAAGGGGAGTGAGTAAAAGACTAGTTTCAGAAAATACCATAAACAGAAGATCTCAAAAAATTTTTTTTGATAATATGAAGTGTGTGTATCATAGGGCTCATAGCAATAAGACAAGTGAACCTGATAATCTCCTGTGTTGACTTTTTTTTGTAACTTTAGTGTTTCCTTTGTTGTGTTAATTCTTGTGATAAGACTGAAATTTTCAATTAACATCTTATCATGGAGGCGATAGCTAAACATGAATTCAATGCTACAGCTGATGATGAGCTTAGTTTTAGGAAAGCCCAAGTGCTGAAAGTAAGTTACCCAATTTAAAAAATTATATATAATTGTTATCTGATTGTTACAATGTACCTACAAGTACCTACAATTAAAATTTAGTTACTTTCGTGCTTCTAAAATCCTAAAATTCAGTAGGTAGATTGTATAAACAAAAGTTGTATAAGTTATGCCAAAATTAGATATTGCTCGGCCAACTGTCTGTATAAATTGACGTTTTACATAAATTATATTGTTATAGTAAATAAAGCAATTTAACGTAATCTTTATATTTTTATAGAATGTGTAATAGGTAACAACTATTTCTAACTGTTGAGCCAAAAATTCATGAGCAGAAATGCCTGATTAATGCAGACTGTAAACATTAGAATTGGTTTCTATTTAATACATTATGTACATAAAAAAACAATTCTAATAGCTATTGCCAATGATTCTAACAATATATTTTGACTTTCAGATTTTAAATATGGAGGATGACATGAACTGGTATAGGGCTGAATTAGATGGAAAAGAAGGTTTGATTCCTAGTAATTATATTGAAATGAAACCCCACGAGTAAGTATTCAAATATTTCATATTACCAATTAGATAATAGTATGTTAAATATTGTGCTCTCTTTTAGGTGGTATTATGGCAGAATCACACGAGCAGATGCTGAAAAATTATTATTGAATAAACATGAAGGAGCTTTTTTAATAAGAATTAGTGAATCAAGTCCAGGAGATTTCTCATTATCTGTAAAGTAAGTTTAATTATCATAAAGATTATTATAATTTTGTTACTTGAGAACATATCTTAAAATATATAAATCAAAACAAAAACAGGGCTGATAGATAATCTTGGCAAGGTACCAATTGTATATGCTTGATATGATAATAAAAACACATGCTATACATTTATTATGTGTAAGTCTAACTCTTGAGTTTTTCTTTTTTAGATGTTCAGATGGTGTTCAACACTTTAAGGTTCTCCGTGATGCTGCGGGAAAATTTTTCTTATGGGTAGTAAAATTCAATTCTCTGAACGAATTAGTTGAATACCATCGAACTTCATCAGTATCCCGCTCACAAGATGTTAAATTACGAGATATGGTTGCTGAGGAGGTGAGTCAATTTAATTGCAATAATTTTGATATTAAAAATAGCTTTTGAGATACTCCCCTGTAAAAAACATGGTTTTGGAGTTATGAGGTCTTACAATTTTGTTTGGAGGATAATTAATGTAGAAAATTACTATTAATATTAATTTTATTATTGAAAATTGACAAAAATTGTTGGGTTATATGCGTCACAAGTGAATTAAACATATTTTATGGGTTTTTTGTAGTACATATATATAACAACTTGTGGTCAGATAGGTATTATCTACAACACTCGTAACGTAAAACAACCTAATTATCATTTTGCTAAACTTATAATGTTATTCACATCATTATCAAATATATGTCACAAAGTTTTTCTAATCAATGAACTAAAACTGATATCTGTACTAAATGTACGTATGTGAACCATTGACTAGTGGAGTTCCCACATGTCAAATGTTTTTCTGTTGTATAGTAGTAATGGATTAATACAGGGTGTTGCTATTGATCGACAATGTACTATCATAGAGTTATTTGAATATTAATATAGAAACATAAACTTAAGGCGCTTGTTACTGATAAGCTTAATATTATTAAAAAAATGTTTTTAATTGAAATAGTCCACTGGGTTTTAAATGAATCACACTGTATAATAAATATGCAAAAAGTGTGCATTTTCTGTGATTCAAATTCCAATTGTTGAGATGTTACTGATGTGAACTTAAATGACTAGTTTTTGTTAAATTTTGCGGAAATCTTATTGTAGGTGAAAACAATATATTTTTTTTTTCAATAAAGATTACTTTTTTTAATCACATAATGTTGTAACCTTCATAAATAATTAATTGGAATTGTTCCAGATATCAAAACATACAATAGATTATGAGTCATAACCTTGAAACTAGTTTGAAAATATCTTCCGTACATTCTTTGTGGTGTAATCTAGTGTAATTATTATTGAAATTTTAAGAAACTAATAATATCAATCAATACTACAACTTCTTGCTAAAATGATTGGATTTTTGTTAAACAATGAAAATATAATAATATATAGCTTCACCTAAACTAAAACATTGGGTGAGTTCTTGCCAAAAAAGGTTGAAATTACTGAAAAATCTTGTAGAATTTGTATTTTTGTTTTAATTGATTGAAACATGATAGGTATCAGCTCAATATATAAAATTGTATTAACAGAAATAGAAATTATTTTAAGGTTAACATTAAATTTGAAAAAAAAAAAATTTCAGGCATTTTTCTCCCTTATTATTTGAGATTCAAAATTTCAGGGTTCTAATAAATCACTAAAGGGAAGAGACGATGCATGTTATTTTTAGAAAAAAATTCAATGCTGTGAAATTGTTGATAAATTTTGTTAATATTGTTATGTTATGTTAAATGTCATTGAAGGTGCAAGTAAAATTGAATTGAAAAGTTGCTGCAAAAAGCGAACTCTTAAAGAGTAATCTGTTGCAAAATGTGGACTGTATTTACAGAATAACTAGGGTTTATTATAATATTGCCCAAAATGGTTGTAAAATTAACAAGTTTGTGTCCTTCAAAAGCGCGCCTTCAAATACTTCATTGGCATTTTTCAAATAAATTAGAGATTAGAATACAGTTTAAAACGAAAACTATCACTACACAAATATTTTATTCCTTTTCCATGAATTTTGAAACCTTATCTTACTTGGAACGTTATTTATGGGAAGTATTTCGGAAGGGGACCTACAGGGTATTACTCAAAACACTTTGAATTTATTATCTAACTACCAAACGTTATAAAGTATGGCCACAATAAAGTTTTTTATTCTTTGAAAATTAAACTATATTTTTTATATTACTGTGATCAAGAATAATAATTTCTTTAAAATGTTTGTCCCTATCTGACACTTGGTGAAGTTTGCAGAAGTTATTAACGTATATCATGTACTTATGTGTATAAAAATTTTATTTTCAGTATTTGGTGCAAGCTCTGTACGATTTTACGCCCCAAGAAGTAGGAGAACTAGAATTCAAACGAGGTGATGTGATCACTGTAACTGACCGTTCCGATCAGCATTGGTGGCATGGGGAAATTGGTCACCGCAAAGGACTTTTCCCAGCAACTTACGTAACGCCTTATCATTCTTAAATTATGTCAAACAAAAAACAAGCTTTTATTTTACACATTTTGAAAGGGATAAAGTTAAATTATCCAATCGGACAGTTGGTAAAATGTATCATTATATAACGACAGTTGCTTAAAAAACGTTCAAGCAGTAATTTATTATTTCCATTTTTAAAAAACGTCTGTGTTATCCCCATGAGTCTCATTGAAAGTTGAACATTACAATACTCCCAATAACATTCCAGTTCACTGCCCAACAGTTGGTTTCTTATACTATTATCCAAACAAAACCAATATTTTCTTATACCTTAGGTAAATTGTTCAACCAATTTTCGCTTATTTACTCATTTTTTTATCACTATTTCCAAGTTTTTACAATGTCACTGTTATACAGCTTGGACCAGGCAACAAAAATAATCAATCTGACAATATCTTGTTAACATGCTGCCTTTGAACGAATTGGACTTTATTGGATTTTGAAATTCCAATCAACATCGGCCTCTTTTTTATGCAACATAAATTTATATTCCTGTTTTAATTATGTGCCATCCCAGATCCCATCAGATCAAAGAAAAACTTGCTAACCTGACACTTTTCATCACTTCCCCTATTTCTCCACAGATCTACATACAAAGTTACAGCTTGCTGTTTTTCTTTGATCATATGGAAACTGAGCCTGTAGGGCTGTATTTTAATCAATTGTCGTTTTGGTATAATTAGACAGACAAAGGTTGGCGAACTACCAATTGTCTCTTCTCAAATCGGCACTAGCCTCATTTAAAGGCATTATTTTTTAAATCAAAAAAGTTACCTAAAATTTTAAGAAGAAAAAACTACGTTATCGTTTTTTTTTTATTTGAAACTGATTTTCTGGTGCAAGATATTAGGGAATAATTATTTTTACAAAGTGTGTTTTGAAGATTGAGAATCTTCCCAATCGATACCATGATGTAGTTTCCGGCGGGCTAAATAATCGTAACACGCTCGATTTTTCAAGCACTATTTGTAACTAAAAATTTTTCTTAGTGTGAGATTAAACGTCGGCAATATTTTGCCAAATGATATATTTATTGAAGAGCTTATTTTTAGACTATATACATTAATATACACTATTACAATGGTAAGAACATTTTTTGTGTTTTGATCGAAACAAGTATTACAAGTGTATAAAGAGCGTTTTCAAATTGTATTTTTATCTGAATATCAATTTAAATGAACCAATAATTCCTTCATCAGTATTTGACAAAATATTTTATATTTATAAACAATTTTCACAATGGAATCTGTGTTATAAACATATCGATTTGTTTCAGGTTCTTGATAAATCCTACAATATTATCTATAGTTGGAAAAACGCTCTGTATAAAACTTCCCATTTACATAAACTTTCTTCAAAAGCATGGCACTATTTTTTATTGTGATGTTTTTATTTTAATTCTTAATCCCTTTATCAAAAAGTTTTTGTAAAGGAAAATTTTATTCGTTTTGTTAATTATTTTGGGAAATTGAACCACAATTTTTTCCTAAATAGTTAACAAAAAGAATAGTGAATATACCACAAGAAACATACAAAGGATATTACGCAAAGTTTTATAACAAGTTGTTTTGTTGTCATGTTAGTTTGTTACTGTCAACAAGATAGGTAGACTTTGGCAAGATTTTTGTCAGTTCTGAGATTATAATAATTATAAAACAGGTCTTAAAATATTTCCGGATTAAAACTTAGAAGAAGTAGAAAATTTGTTGAAGTAATATATTATGCACCTGTTATACGATGTATCAAAATTATCTGTTGTTAAATAGAACTTTGACGAAATATAATACTCTTCTAAGTCTTGAATAAAAAAAAAATTTATCGAGAAAATCATATTGCACAATAATATGAATTGTATAATCAACATCAAATTGTACAATTTCAAATAAAAATTATTGGTGCAAACTATCTCTCTCCTGCAAACGGCCTAAAACAATTTTCTCAGTGTATGGTTCATTTTATACTAATGTAAATGTTCTTCGAGATCTCTACGAAATATAAATTAATTCAGTCAAATTTTAAAAATATTAACTAGAATACAGAGAAAATAGAAAATTATGAATTAGATTTAGACAAATCTCGAGTGGGAAGCTATTCATTGAAATTGTTATTAAGTAGCAAAAATGTATGTACAATTGTAGATTATTGATTAATGGTCCGGTTGCACAGTGCGAGCTGCTGACCTGAAAGTAGCTCGGTTCGCCTTACCGTTCAAACAACTGTCTACTGTCATTTCATAATACCGTTCTAGTTGACGTCCCAGTCGTAGGCGTGGAGGGAGTGGGAGAATGGTGAGTTGAAACAAAAAAAAATCGGATGCAATAAGTGAAACTCTCTCTTCTGCATCTGCTCCTATTCACTACAGTTTGAACGTATTTGATATCAATTCGAATAATTATTTTTATTTTCCTTCTATTTCAGACAATATTTAAAAAAAATTTGTACTTGCTCACAGATCTACAAGAATTTTTTTGTGAAAATGTAATAAAGACACAATAGAGTTGAGCATATCCGTGAAGGCTTGAAAATCTTTGACTGTTTTATAATTAAAAATATTGCGTTGGTGGAAGATGTAGGATTTTTTTTACAATCGACATGCAGTTTTGATGTTTGATTATACTTTTTATCGGGCAATTTTATATTGAAACCATTTACGTAACATGACTCATGCATGTAACTTTTATAAATATGTTGTATATTACAAATAGTTACATTGTTAGTATTTTTTTTCTAAATTCAGTTAGATTTAGAAATAAGATGATGACACTTTTCTCCAGAACATACAATTTTCAGCTTCTAAACTACCATTTAGGGAGTGTAGAATTTTCTTATTTTATTCTAAAAAAATAAAATATTCTGGTAAGAAATATTAAATTGAACTTATTTTCTGGTTTTGACATATTTTTCTGTGTATCTAAAATAACATAATAATATTTGAAATATATATTTCCACAAATTGCTAGGAAATGTTGACATTCGAGACTGAAGACTTGGACTCTGTATTGATAATGCTCGTATTTATAAACATTCAAGGCTGAGCATGGTCTTGAGCATTCGTTTATGACACTTTTTCTATGTAAAATGTGTCAAAAACTAATGACAAAGACATACTCAGCCTTGAGTCTTGTTTATAAATACGGGCATAAGTCTCGGCTCACGCTTCGACTTTGCAATCTTCACAGTCGTCTAAGAATGATAGGGATTTCCTACTCGGTAAACAAAATACTATTTTTTAACTAGAAGCTGAAAATTGGATTTATGGTTACAGCCTTATTTTCATATCCTAGGTTTCCATAGTAAACATCTAATCAACGAAAAAAAAAATGTAGCTTTGAAGAACAAACATAGTCCATAAGTAAACACCACTGTTAATAATAAAATAAATAATTTAAAAAAAAGCGAAAAGCTGTGTTTTGTAAGTTTAATTTTTTCCCTATGTATTGATCTGTTCGTCAAGATGCCATTTATTATCTTTATATATTATTGTTTATTGTAGTTTATATATTATGCATATTTTATTATTCTAAATCCGCAGTTTTTTGTGTATATATGAATATTAGTTTTGCCAAATTATATAATATGCCTTCGTCAGTCTGCATTTTTATCAGTTATATTTGATTCTTATAATTTGGCATTAGCTGACTCGTCAGTTTTTTATGTAAATACTAACTTAGGTTATTATTAAGATGTAAGTGCAACAACATATTTAGTAAATATATGTTATATACAAAATTTTTTTTCGTTTTATTAATTACCTCTCATACACACTAGAAACGATAGTTTGAGTTTTACACAGAGAGCTAACCAAGACGCACAACTGCATATGAAAATTAGTTTAGTGAGAACATAAGAATTCTGTGTCTGATAAATTGGAACTGTATAAAAATATCTTTGTTCAATTGCCCACAAGGTAGAATGCTGTAATTCCATTGCCTGTTCTGGACATTCTCATTTCGTGCTGCTATCTGATCTGAACTTTGTTGTGTCGCCATATTTGGTTTATTGTGTTGTATCTCATTAGAATATTAATTAATGTCTTTTATTTTTCTCATTATTCAACACTTTATCGTTTTGTCGGAGTTATTTGTCTTCATGAGAATTCTGACCATTGTGAAGTGTATAGGAGTTAATATATCACGAAAACTTTGTTTGCTTTGTGGGAGTGGTGAAGATGAGGTTAAGAGTACATTTACAAGAAAATGCCGCAAATCGCTAGAAAATTTTGACATTCCAGGCAACATTTTTTTAAGAAAAAGACAAGATTCCCAATTCACTTTCCTTTTTGTCATTTCCTTGCAGTTGTTAGTGTTCTATATAAATGATTGGAAACACATTGTTTATAAAGAAATAATTTATATTTTGAAAACATAAATAAATTGCAGAATACATTAATTAAATTAAAGCTTAGATTCTAACTCATCCACGGGCCCCATAATTACATAATATTAATGCCACCTAATAAATAAATAAATGTTTAATCTAAATAGAAATTAAATCTTGTAAATTACTTTATTAAATTTTATTTATCTGGAGCTTCCTGGATAACTTTTTCAATTTCTTCCTTCTTAGATTTCTTTGCTCTATAACCTTGAGCTTGTCATGTCAATAAAGAACCAAGTTTTGAATATTGAATAAATTGGCCCATAATGTTGAAGATTTTATCTTTGAACCAAGGTTTAGGGAGTATGCCATTACAACATTTTCTGAGAGAGAACTAGTTTTTTGACTCTCCACTCCATAAAGTGGATTGTAGGCTTATCTTTTGTTAATATAACTTCAACCTTCAGCCTAGAAAGTGTCCAAGTTCGTTCTAGACTTTTAGTTTAGAGAAATGTGATTGTTCTTCTTCTAATGTAACTTCATAAAGTGAAATAAATCTTAGGTTCTGCAAACATGTAGGAACTACATAATCTTTTCTATATTTCACAAACCATCACATACAGACATTACAATTCATAATAGTTCAGTCCACCCAATCAGTCATAAATTAGCAGCTTTCAATAGTATGATACATAGACTTTTAACAGTTCCATTGAATATTGACAATTACAATGAAGAACTAAATATAATAAAGCAAATAGCGGTTAATAATAATTACGATGCTAATTTAATTGACAACATCATGAATAAAAATATACGAAAACATACTCTAGAACAAGTATTTCCTTCTGATAAAAACAAAAATAACCATTTTAAAAGCTTAACTTACTTTGGAATACCATCCTTAAAAATAAAATCATTTTTAGAAACTTTAGACTTGAATATTTGCTTCAAAACTGACAACAATTTATCCAAATTCATTAAAAACAACAAATCCAAATCCTCAAAACTAAATAAATCAGGAGTTTATAAATTAAAATGTGGTAATGACGACTGTGATAAAATTTATATAGGTAGAACTTTTAGGAATTTTAAAACTAGAATTTCAGAACACAAACGTAGTTATGACAATCAAAAATTAGATTCCAACTATTCAAATCATTTATTAGCAAACCAACACTCTTTCGATTCAAATTTTGAAATTTTGCATATAGAAACTAAATCCTTCAAATTAAATCTTTTAGAAGCCCTAGAGATAAATAAAAAAAAATAATCAAATAATCTTCTTAACGAACCAACTTGATATTAACAATTCTCCATTATTAAACCTTTTTAGGCTAGAAAGATTCCTGTAGGATGGTTGTGAATGACTTTCCAGGTAAACTTGTTAAATTCTTTAGTTAATTCCATATTTAGACAAATTCTTTTCATTTCCTTGTAAATAGATTATAATTTTATTGTTAAATTTCCGTATAATTTAGTATTAAGGCACTGTATAAATAGAAAGTTTCTCATTATACCTTCATTCGTTTGAAAAAGCTACTGTGTTAACGAAACGCGTCACTTTATGTTTAAATACAATGTAGATTTTAACAAAATAAAATTGTTTGATTTCATAACTAACTAAGTACATAATCTTAAACTATTTGCCATAAAACCTTGTACGGTGGAATCTAGTGTGAAATACAAAAAAATGTCACCCCTATAATATACTCTACATAGATGAAAAACAAAATAAAAACATATAGTAGTGGGGACTGCCGATAAAATTGAATCCCTTTAAAAATATTATCGCACCCCTTTAAAAAATTGTGTCGTGCGCCCTTGGTAAGTGGACATTTCTACAAAAATGAAACAATTTTCACAAATAAATCAACTTCAACTTCTGAATACAATCAAATAATGATCTTTAAAGTTGCAGATACTCAAGCCTATATATAAAATTTTTCTGGATTAAATATTTCAGTAAATTAGAAAATAATTTTATTCGAAAGTTTGACAGTGTATTGACGCAGATGCAAAGCGTAGCGTTTTTGAGGTGTGCGGAGAAGAGATAAGGACTATTCATGATTAAATTCTGGACCCACTTGTGTGTCGATTGTGATACACATGTGACAATAAATCCTTTATCAGAACTGACTTGAATTGCTTTAAATTGATGAAAGATGGGACGTGGGTGAACAGAAAATAATGTATCTTCTGTATGCTCCTTTTATGGTGTATTCATTATTATTTTTTTAATATTTTGGAAAATCAAACAACAATATATGGTTTATATTGTTTAATTCGACGTTTGGGTAGTGTTCCAGCTACCGTTATCAAGAACAATATTAACTTTTTTAAATTGTGGTCGCTATCTGACAATAATGAAAAAATTCCTCAACTAGACAATCAATAATATGTTGAAGTTTAAGGCTGCAAGAAAATTGTTGTAAAATTTTTAAGGTCCATTCATAGTAGATCATATCTATGATAAAATGTGAAATATATTTTTTCTTCTAAAGTGACAATGATGATGTTTTGATAGATGCAAAACAAGTATCCATGATAACGATACCAAAAAGAGAATAGTTAAAAACTCAATCTTCAATCCTGTTATCTTTATTAAAAAATTCGTTTCCTGTTTTTATTTTATCTCCAATAAAATTAGGCACGTTTACAATAGGTTAAAGTATTTATTAAAATCAAAACAACTCATACGTAATGGTGATATCCACAGGGCCTATTTTACCATAAGGCCCGTGCCTTGGGTCCGGTGGTTTGGGGGGCCCGTTAAAGGTTGTAAAATATTCATAATTTCAAATATAAATTTACATAGCAGAGAAAAAAAGGCAGAACGTGTCGCGGGACACACGGTAGGAACTTTAGTTCCTTTTAAGCAAAAATTATGTAATACATCTGACGTTATAGATAAACGATTTGCATATTCTTTGGTGGTTGAGTAGTAAGCAAACCAGACTCTCACGCGGTAGACCCGGGTTCGATTCCCCGTGAAGGAGTTTTTTTTATTGTTAATTTTATTTTCAAATAATTATTTTGCTTGATATTAATAACGACAACAGGTAGACGTTTGAAATATTTAGCAGAAAATTCATTATTATAGATAATGGTACGGTACCCTTCATGAGGGAGTCCGACTGGCAACTGTAGCATCGGTGGTTCAGTGGTAGAATGCTCGCATTGCACGCGGGCGGCCCGGGTTCGAATCCCGGCAGGAGCATATTATTATGAATCGCTGCTTCGTAAACGAGAGAGAGACTAAGGAGGCACAAGCACGCAAGCAAGGCACATAACGAAGCAATGTAACATAACGTAGCGTAACGTAACGCGTAACGGTCAGATCTTTTGCGTCACGACCCCTGGTCGCTCAAACATAACCTGGCCTAAAGAACTAAAGTTCCAAAAACAGTTACCTCTGATAAGGAATAAGGAAAATAGAATTAAATAAAATAAGTTTTAGATTGATATAATTAATGCATTTTTTAAAATTATTTATAAATTTATATCAAAGATACCGGCATCGGTGATTCCCCAATCTAAAAATAACTAAATAAGTATTGCGGCACATACAGCAAAGGGCGGCGGCGGCGGTGTTTTCTTTTACGCGGCGTTTTTGTTTATGCCGCTATATTACCGACAAGCGACAAAGCATTATATTCTATTTTTGCCGATGCCGATGGAACATAAAATATTGGCGTTTTTTGCCCATTTACAAAATTGTGCTAGTAGTGGGGCAGTTTGCTACATTTTTTATTAAGATTTTCTTGCTGTGTTCAGATTTCAAGTGATGTGATGTGATGTTTATTTATTTTTTAAAATTAATTATTTTTTAACCCAAACTAACAAGAGAATTTTTGAATTTTATTGGAAAAGAGGGCCCGAATTTTTTCTTGTGCCTTAGGGCCCGACCAGATGAAAAATAGGCCCTGGATATCCACCTGTTTATGTCTTTTAAATGCGTCTAACTTTATCAATATTTTTTATAGTTACCAGCAACCTTTCAAATATATCTTCTCCCGCCCTAAATTGTTGATAAAATTGTAAATTCTCATCATGTAATCCTTCTTGATATAATTTTAAACGAGAAAAGCATAGTTCTGTATCTGTAAAGTAGGGAGGGTGATTGTAGGCTCACAGCACTTAGGCCACATGTGACCCATTGTACATCCTCCCGAGGAGTTTTCCTCCTGGATCATCGTCCATCCTGTCCTTCTCAGGACAGGTCACTAGGAAACATCTCCTTTATATGGGCAGGTGTGTAGGCCAAGATTCACCGAACACACACTCTCTTATTGACGATAACTCCGGACACTCGCATAAGTCATGTCTGACAGTTTCATCTTCCTGTTCACACATCCTGCATAGAGGTGTGTCCACTAGCCCCATAGTATGGAGGTGTTTCCTTAGTTGACAGTGGCCAGTCAGAAATCCTCCTGTTAAACGTAGGTTTTTCCTGGTCATCGCCAAATATTTCTTCGATGCCAGGTTCCCAGGGTGATCCTGGCAAGACTGCATCATTTGGTTCCATCCCATCTCTTAAGGGATTGAGCATGGGTGTAAAGTTTGGCTAGTTCCGCAATTGTCGAAGTCGTCAGGCCGTAGGTGTCACTGGGTCCTGAAATGTTTAGTCCAGTCGCTTCCCTGGCTAAAGAATGGTCAATGCGATTCCCTTTACTCCTGTCGTGCCCTTTAACCCACATCAGGATAATATTGTTATCTGCCGAGGCGTCAGTCAAGGCTCATAGGTCTTGTCTACTGTCAGTGCAGATTGTTATCTTTTTGCTAGAAATTGCTTTTCTGATTAGTTAGTTAGTTAGCATAGTTAATAGGCATTACAAGTTATGACGAAAAAAATACTCAAATAAAAGTTCATACTCTCGAATAATTCTGAGATTAAAACAATCAGACCTTCCATTTTCATTGGAGCTATATTACATTTACAACTACATTCAACATAACCTCAACTCCCACCAACTCGACCAAATCGTTACCAACCAAATGCATTTTGGCGGATTCCCCTTTTAGGTTAAAATTTGACAGTTTACATGCATGGGAATGAAACAAAGGGATAACCTAAGGACAACCCAAGTTATTAACGGTTCACCGTTATATAAAACTTGTTTGTTCATAGAACACTATCTTGGTATATTAAAACCATGAACATATTAGAGAAAGAAACTTGTTCCTCAAGATATGATTTTGACAGAGGACTATTTTGTTGAAACACCCTGTATGATAGATTATCATTTCAAAAATTCATATATTACTGTTACTTTATTATAGAATGCGAATTTATGTGATATAGAAAAGTTTTTTAAATTCTGACAGTGTACTTTTCCAATATATCGTACTCGACTTAAATCACGTGTGTCTTTCTATATCGAAATTGATTTAAACCACACACATAGTTTGGTACAAATAGGTTTTTAACAAGTTAACAGCTAACCAACCATGAAATTGGACTTCTCCTCCAAAGGTATAAATACAAAGACCCTTCAAGAGATTCATCCAGAACGTCGCAGAGTATTACAAAGTAAAATTCCTAATCATTGTACACCAACTTGACTACACAAGCCATATATTGCGAAAGAAAAGCAATTTTTTTAGTTTCCGTCATCAAAATGTTACAGTTAAAAAAATCTATTACCAGTAAGTCCGTTATACTTCTTATAATATTTTTAACTTCCACCACATTTGGATTTTTGGAGAAAACGAATAGAGATTATGAATCTCGTAGAAGTTTTCGAGATAGAAGCGTATCTATGGACAGACAGTTTACTGAAGAAACGCCCGTTCGGAGGGATACTAGTCGACGTGCTAACGAAAAAGACATCATTTATGAAAACTTGTATGACAGGCGAAGCTTCAGAACTGGAACCGACAGGTAATAAAATCATTCAAATGATGTTGTTATTATATTTAGGTCCGCAATGATTCAACAATCTGATACAAATATGATGCTTTCTCAATGTTGATAGTCGCTGGTGGACAAGATCATAATAAGAAAAAGATTATTTTTAATGTATTTGTGTCGTTTTGAAAATTCAATTTTTGGATGATTTAATTAGAGTTAGCCATTCATGCTGTGACGTACATACCCTAAAAGAGAAGCTAGCTACATAAAGGTTGACATAGGACCCAAAATTCTGTCGTCTTCTTTTTTAAAATCGTAATGAAGTATAGGTTATTCTTATGTTGTATTGCTTTTATATTGAATGACTTGGAAGTTGTTTAAATTGTTTTTTCCGTCGACCGGGTATTAACATAGGCTATTAACGTTCTCAAAATTAGACAAAATCATACGTTAAAGACCCCCATTAATGCATGATTTACCTACATTAACGATTTTCTGCAGGCAACCCAACGCACATCTGTAGTGTAGGCAACCAAACATGCAATGACGTCTTCAAAAAATGAATCCAAGTATAGAATACTTCTGGTTTTTGACTTACGGGACTTACCTATCGTTTATTTTATTATTCTATAAAATTATAATAATTATTAGTGTTAAGACATCCGAAAAAGAATTTAAGAAAAACGAAAACAGTGACATTTCAATGTCATTATTTATTTTTGACAGTACTTAACTATGAAACAAATAAATACTTTTATCTTCTGTATGTTTCTTGTGGTATATTATTCATTCTTTTTTTAATTTCTTGGGAAATTAAACCACAATATTTTTAAATTCTTGAATGGACCTTAATAAAAATTTGATAACAAAATATTGCAGTCTTAAACTTCAAAATAATTTTTGATTGTATAGTTGTCAAATTTTTTCTGTTGTGTCAGTTAGGGATAAAAAAATTAATTTCTACTTATTTTTTCTTGACAACGCTAGCTGGAACGCTACCGAGACGTTGAAATAAAGAATTTTAAAATATTGTGGTTTAATTTCCCAAGAAATTAAAAAAAGAATAAATACTTTTAGTTTTTAAAGGTTGAGAAAAACGAATACAACTGATACAGTCGACGGAAAAGCTTTGTAACTAACACAAGTATTAAAAGGGCAATTAACAATCTCGAACATTTAACGCACTCGTTCTGCTCGTGCGTTAAACTATCTCATTAATACACTTGTTGGTTAAATAACTATTACGGCTCTTAAATTATTTTATAAATCTTACTTTTACCATTATCTATTAGTTTTCGTTAACGCAACTACAACTAGTTTTTATTTTTGTTAGTATTAGATGTTAATAGAATTACTGGGTTTCTACAGGAAAAATGCAGGCAAATACACACGTGTAGATATATAATTACTTACATCTAAATGATCTTCACAGCTGTAGTAACTAGTTAAAGTCTGTCTATATTTTCTTCTAGCAGCCTCAAACCATAATATTAGTTTAAATTTTACTGCAGGCACAGTTACAAACTTTTTACAAGACGCTGTAACTGTTTTGTTCGTGCAGTATGATACCATTACAATATTTATTCGATACTGACATTATTCTTGCTTGAAAAATTATAGATAAAAACTAACTCAACTTAACTAAAAAAAATTTACAAAATGCTTTTATTTTTCTACAATATTGGAAACTCGTATAAACTGTAAACAAAAACAAACAAACAAAACAATCATATATATATTATAGACTTTGACAGTTCTACAAGCGTTAAATTCGAATGGCCTGGCTGTTAGTTAATAAAACATATAATCAGAAAGTGCGCTAGCTTCATCTTCACGTTTATAACGTATCTGTAATGAAAGTTGCAAACATTTAGGAAATCTTAATTTCCTGATTAATGTTTGCAAAGAATTACTAATATATTTTAATAAAATACCAAAAACCGGATAACACTCCATTATTCAATTTGTTATTGTTATTTTTAGGTACATTAGAAATCAAGATAGAGAACGCATCTCAAATATTCAAGACAGAAATCTTGAAGAAAGATCTGCCTTCTCAAATCCCGCTAACAGGAACAGACAACAAAGTTACCGACTTTTAGACAACCACACACACCAAGATAAATCAAGGTTGTCTACACAAAATGACAAAACAAGTGATCGTAGACGTGGAATTGACACGAATAAAAGAAATATCAGACAACAGCGTGTAGATATCCGAGATAGAGTTCTAGGTGAAAGAAGAATTCGTGAAAATACTGAACGCGAACTCATAAACAGGGAAAACGTTAACATCCGCTCGAAATATTTGTCACGTGAACGAAATGTAAACAAAAATGAGTTCGTATACAGAATAAATGACAGAAGATATGAAGGCCTAGATAGAAACCTTCGAGCAATACCCGCTAGGAGTTTTGGAGATGGACGTTATCCTCAACAAGAAATTAACTCAAGGCGTAATTCACAACGACGTGAAGATCGCGAAGCAAAGCGTTATCAAGATTATAGAATAGACGATGGTAGGCGGGAAATTCAACAACAATCTCGTAGAAGCTTATCCAGGTTCTCTCGGAGTGTGGAAACTCCAGTAAACCATGAACGAAGCTCAGAAAAACGCGAAAGACGCTTTTTAGTTAATGATAGGGAAGACAATAGACGTCAAAATGAACGATTCGTAAATAAACGAGTTCTTCGAGACACTAGAGACTCTAGTGACGTAAGATCGGTGAATTTTTACCGAGAATCAAGGGAAAGACTTCCTATGACAATTCAAGATGTGCAAAATGTGAGAGAATTAAGATCAAGAGAACAACGTAATAATATGTCTTCCAGAAAATACCGAAATGACAATATAAATGAAAATAGACAAAATCGTGAATCCAGCATAAGACTTTCAAGGGAAAGTAGAATCAGAGATCAACGTAATAGGATTCCTTCCACGGACCGATTTTCAAGAGTTATACGAGATGATTCTAGACGTACAAGTAGATTTGTACTTAGAACCTCAGAAAATCGTTATCGCAATGGAAGATCTCTAGCACGAGATCGTGTTGTACCTGATAGGAGACTTTCATCTAGAAACGATGTTTATAGAGCTGGTTTGTCTAGAAGCGACTCCGCTAGACAAATATTAGATGCTCGAATCAATTCTCAACTGCTTAGAAATGTTGATATAACTGATAGGCGATTACCTACAGCTGCAAACGCAAGACTTCGTGTATCGGAAATGCGTTCATTGAAATCCATAGATCGACGCTTGGTACCAGTTGCTGAATATTCATCAAATACTGGCAGATCTTCTGACAGGATTGTTGACGTTGAACAAAGTGAAACTTTAGTTTCAAATTCCAAGTTCGACGGTTTGGCTAATGTGATACAAGTCATCCTTGGTGTTTACTTGATTGGGCAGATATTTGCGCATTCTTCCAAGAAAATCCCTTTTGGGTAAGTTCGTTTTTGAGATATTTAATGTGAAATACACAAAGTCATTTATTAATGGATGGTTTTCTATAAATAAGCGTTTTTGGTGTAGGCAACCAAACGTACACAAATGCATTCATCAATATGCCCCTTATTAGTAAATTATTTAACTCTGAATTTCATTATTAATCGTTCATCAGGATATAGAGATACGTTTGGAACTGGTTCTAAATAAGCAAATTAAAATTCCAATAATAATTTTTACCGAGTCAAAAAGAAGATTACAAATTTTGGATATGCGATTTTGGTATAGGAAACCAAACACACAACATAACTTAAATCAAACAGCTGTTTTAACAATATCTGTCACCGACTAATTTGTATAAACTAATGATTACATTGTTTTTTAATTTTTTTCAGATATCGAAGATTATTACCATCTTTGAGCTCCATCAAGGATAAATTTGAATAAATATTTTTCAATTTTCATTTCAAAACAACGTATTGCACTGATGACAACCGCTATGCTCCAAGGTACCTAATTGTAGTTTAATGTTAGTAGTAGTTAAACATATATTTATTGAAAATAAACATTATTGACAACCTCATTATCTCAAAGTCTATCAAAATCTCGGAATAGAATATTATACTTATATAAGCTATATTCAAAATGTTATTAGAAGTAGTTAACTAATAAATATTCAAAAAAACGTTTGTTTTGGCTATCGATTTCCACTCTACTTATAAACAAGCAATGCTGAAATGCATAAGTTTTCAGTCATTTTATAATATCTTTAAAAATTAATACACTAACATATTTAAGAGATTATCCATCGAAAAATTTGCGGTAATTGCAGAAATAAAACTATCAAGGCTTTACAATAAAACGCAACCCAATGTACTCAGTGATTATTTTTAATAAGAAATTAAACAAATATAAATAATTAGACATTTAAATTGAACAAATAACAAACAACAAAATAGAAATCACCATAATAATTGTGAAAAGCTTATGATAAAAATTCATATAAAAACTGTAATAAATAGATGGAAGCTTTTAAAATAATTTAATTTAAATCTTATCTGGTTTGAAACAAATATTTAATTACAAAAATAATGGAAACAGTTCCATACTCTTCTGAAAGTTTTCAAAAACACTAAATTATCAATTGAATGTAGTAAACTTTATATATAATTAACACCATATTGACAGGACACTAAAAAAGCAAAATCACCAATAAAAATCTATATCTAAGATAAAATGCACTATCTGGAATTTTCTAACAAAAACTTGATTCTAGACAAAAAGTATTGACACAAGAGAGACTTGTAGAATGTAGGTTACATTAGGTTTGAAGTGAGTTAGTCTATTTGGGACTCCACTGAATCTAGAAAGAGCCTATCATTCTCGTTATAGAGAACTAACTAATTATCTATTGGTTCTAAAACATACAAAACGATGGGGAAAACGCTCAATTTGATTTGATCAAGATGTAGAAAGCAAATGATTATCATCAGGTCGAATAGTTAGCAGTTATTGAAGTACAGGTTCATGTGTAATCAGTTCTAAAATGGAATGGATATGCTTGGAAAAACTCAATGAACTAGACAAGAGCAACATTGTCACCCTACTGTAACACTGAAGTGGAAGGAAACAGAATAGCAGAAGAAATAGGACTAAATAAACTACTTACTAGTATTTGGGACTTTCCTCAAAAACTAAATAGACGATCTTTTAGGCCTCTACTATGTATCTATTCTGATAGTAATTAATCATTGAATAAAATTGAGCTGGTGAAATATATATATAAATGTATACTTTCAATCAATAACTTAGCCTGTTCCAGAAATAGTATGAAAAGAAATAAGAAATTTCAAGATATTTCATTTCGTTCTGACCTAACTCTAAGCAAAGAGAAAAATCTTGGTAATTGGTCATTGAAGTATCTTGAGGTATACTTGACAAAATAATTGATATTTAATCTCTGATTACAAAAGTGTTATGTATTGTAATGATTTACTTTTAGTATGGAATAGTTATAAAAATAATATTAATCAATGACTAACCTATTGACAGGCAAATCAGCTATCCGATTCAAAATCTTAACAGCCATTTCAGGGCCAAAATTAATAACTCCAAGCTCTTTTAGAGTTTGACCCCTTGTATCTTCCACACCTGTGGTTTCTTCTAACGCAAGTAGAGTTTCTCGAAGTAAAAAGGCACTACCTTTGGCTAAATTTAGTAAATTACAAGACTCCATAACCCTGAAATGTATTAAAACTGTAGAAAATAGTGAAAAATATTCCATTATTAATTAGATAATGTAGTAATGAGTGTCACTTCAACATCCGTTAGACGAACACGTGTTGTCTAAAATAATTTTAACAAAATTTTATAATGTTTAATATCTAGATTTAACAAACCCTAAACAGGGGATCATTTAATTTTAATTTCAATGTTATTTTAATTTATGACGTCAATGTGTTGTCAAAGTTTCTTGTACAAATTACCTGACGAGTAAGCACTGAAGATGGCTTGATAGCCGAAAGCGCTCTGCGATTTAATAAATTAATATTTACACAGAATACAAATATGTTTTCTTGACAATGTAGTAATATGCATGTTTACTTTTACAAAACAAATTCATCATGAAAACATCTCCTTGGGAATTATTTTATTATGAACGAAATATAGGTACTCACTGTGTAAAATAATTTTGTGGCTTTTCGCTGAATTGTAGGAACAACGGAATTAAATTTCTGGTAATATCGAACTTAAATTGAAGTGCTCCGCCTGTACTGAATCTATTTCTCAGTACCAAATAGTCAGTTAAATAAGTATCAAGCTGTTCTGCTATAGACCGCCAAACCAATGTGAATAATTTACTTTGCAATGTTTTTTGAAGTTGGTGCAGACGTTTTGATAAAATTTCGAACATTGGACAAGCCGTTTGTGTTAAAGAGAGACTACGAAATTCCTTTTCTACTTTCATTGTTAACCAGCTGAAAATAATAAAAAAAGTTTATTATTATATTATACTGTCGCAACTAGAAATAATAATGATTTGCATAGATAATAAAAACTATAACAAAAAATACACAACAAAAGTGTTGTGTTCTTATTACATCATTCTGTTCAACTATGTTGCTCCTAACTGCACTGCCAGTAGCTTGATTCCAATTACTTGCTCCGTTCAGTTGATCATAACCTCAAACCAAAATGAAAACAATCAAAATTTGAATTTATTTTGAATGTGAGAACACTAATAATTTCATTACAATCACGATAAAGAATAATGCTTCTACTTGCATATTTTTATTTTTTTAATCTTTAAATTAAATAATAAACAATACGCGAGATAATAAGCTAAGCTAAAATTGCTCCACTTATTATTTTCGCGTATTCTTTTTAGGATTTCCTTCTCACTTTGGTTGGTTTTCCGATCAGATTGAAAATTTCAACATAGCTGAACAAATTGATGTAAAAAGAACACAACATATTATACCTATTTGACAGTCAAAAATCAGTGCTGCTGTTGGTGCAATAGAAATAATAATATTTTTAATAATACCTAATTTAAATGCCTCAAAGCTCATTCGTAAATTGCCGTCAAACTTGTTTGTTGCTATAGGCTATTAAAGGTAAAGTAGTTTAGGGTTATAAAAGAAGCATTCATTAAAATCTGTACATAGGTAGGTACTTTTATTTTGCTCTGGCAACACTGTTAACAGTGGTTTCAGTAGAAAGCAGAGCCAGCAGAGCTTTTGAATTTAGTTACGCACTTTTTTGGCCGAGACGCGTATTTTCGCCGGTTGTTCGGTTAACTCTAAACTTTAATACACAATTAAAAGCTATTACAGGACTTCATTTTTAAAGACTTGGAAATGGTGTGTCTGGATTCGATTTTGAATTGCTCCATGAATTTCAAGAGATCATTAGAATGGTGAATACATTCAGGGGTAAGTACATTAAGTTATTTTGTTATAAATTGTTAGTTTGACGTAAATAATGTATATTTGATATAATTTGACTTATATTTTGTAATATATACCTATATACATAAAAAGTAACATTTTGAAATTATAATTGAAGAAAAATTATGACTCATTTATGACAGTTGGTGGATTTAAAATTTTTAAACAATGTTACCAATCTTTTTACATCGATTATAATTATGTACCAAGTACCAACTGTATAGCGATTATTTTTTCACATTTTGATTCTTTTTAGGTTACTGTTTTTTATTGAATTAAAAACCATTTAGAATTTTACTGAACAAGACTAATTATTTTCAAAGATTCAGAATTTAAAAAAAAAATTAAAATTCTGAATCTCCAATCTAACTTTATTTGAATATTTTTTCAAATGATAATGGAAATGAAAGAAAACAGTTATTGTTTCGACTTCTATAAATAACTGTCAAAGTGATAGTGATAAATTTTTAAACTATATTCCCGTAATAAGACAAAATCAATCAAAAGTTATAGTGATATAATAAAAACTATCCTATAACTTTCATGCAAGCACAAGCAGTGCATTTTATTGCAATATGAAGTCCAATTTAAAGAAACTCAACATATAAGCCTTATAGACGAATTTATTGGCTGGAACGATAACACCTAATTTTTGCATTTCTTATACTTCAAATTTCTACAACAGTTTATCACTATCTTAATTTTATTCTCTCAATTCTATAAATATTTTTATTTTAATTTTTTGGTACAATAATTTTCAGCTTAGTATTACAAACTGTACCTTATGTTTATACTGTGTTTGTGATTAGTCATGTAAATGATACAAAAAGACCAATAAATCTATCTATCTAGTTACTTTTGTGAAAAATACAAACAATATTGTGTGTTGGATAATATTAACGATTGTAAAGATTCAGCATTTTATAAACATACCTTTCATTCCTATAATCTATACTTGCAGATTTCACTTCAACAATAACAGAGTCTGCGAGTTTATGCAAATTATCTTTTTTCATTTTTTGGTATAAAGTCAATATTTCTGCAAAAACTGTGTCAGTGTCGATATCACAGGTTGGACTGTCATCAAAATCTGGTAATATTGGTGTTGTTGGTTCCTCAATAGCTTCCAACTGACTTTTATAGTAATGCAAACTTAAATAATGCTAAAAAACGAAATTGTTTTATTAGGATAATATTATAATATACATATATGGCAAGAAATAGATCTGAACTGCAGATAATACTCACTAACATTGATCCCCAATCTATTAAAACATTTTCTATGTAATAAATACTGTTAACTATGGAAGGTATTCTTGATTCTATTATATCTCCTTTTTCTGCATTGACTAATTGTAATAACCTCACTCTAAAATCGTCTAGCAAATCTAATTGTAATTCTAAAAACTGTAGTCTATGACCTGGTTGAGATAATAACTCATATCGTTCTGTAATGGTCTGTAATAGGGTGATGAATGCATCTGCACATGTCGTTATTTTCAAATCCTCTACATCGGAGGTTAATGGATCAAAAGCATCCAAAGAGTTTGGAGGAAGCATAGCATCCATTTTTTCAGTAGCATCTAAAATATGTAATGATTAAATAACTTTTACAATCTTTTCCATGCTCAAAATAAACAAAGTATGTGATGTACTAATTGGTAAATCCTATCTAGCAAATTAATGAAATGTATTGGATATAATATCAGTCTATAAGTTTGGACAGTCCAAAGAAAAACCGCAAGTAAATTAATACCACGCGTGATATATTGGACGACTCGTATCGTAATGTTAGCAGTAGGGAACATAATATGCCCCTGTTCAACCTTATCCACTTGCCTAGGTCATTCAATATGCATGTGATTTCATTTTCGTGCAGTTTTTCTTGAGAATGAACTGACTACTTACATTTTTTTTCCATTGCCAACCATTTATCAATAATTTGGGCTTGTGTTAATACCACTAAAATGCTGGGTTGGTTAGCCGGATAATCATATGTTTCACGCAACTCTTTGTCAAAACCTAAAGCTTCATCTACAGAATGGGAAAATGCAAAATCATCAAATTGCAAACTTGGCAAGTCCGAAAATAGCTTCTCTACCGCTATTTGTATCAGGCCCCTGATGAATTCTATCTGAAACCATTTCATCGGGTGGAAATCAATCACTCAAATATTTATAACATTATTTTATAAAGACACTTAAGTTTAACTACCCAACTTACCCTGACATCAATGTGAAGTAGACCAAGTTTATCTACAACAGGCTGAATATATTTTTCTACAAAATCTTTGTGGTCTCGAATCCATGTGAGAATCTGAGTTAGATACCTAATAAAATAAAACAAGTTAAAAGTTGTGACTTTGTCTATAAAACAATTTATGATAAAATTATGGAATGTAGAGTTGAAAGTATATTATTTGTTACAGTAATGTCTTGACTTACCATTCTGGTTTATCTACTCTATTAGTTTGCCTAGATCCATAGAAATGATAGATAAATCGTTTTCTCAAGGGTTGTATTAACAAATGTAATGGCAAACATAATGGTGGAAAATATGACAATAAAGCAGTTGTAACTACAGGTTCACTGCTTTCACTAGGAATTTCAATTTGAAGTAAATATTCTGATAAAGTTTGAAGCTTCTGAACATGACTTTGTAAAGGTACAACAAGAGAGAAATTAGCATTAACAAAAGGCCACTTGATTAACTTGAGAATTTCATCAAAATCTCTGTAAATAAATAAAAAATATAAGCTTAAGTTAAAATTGAACAAAATCTTTACAACCATGTATTAGTTAATGCCCATAACTATTACAGTATATTTCTAGGTGACAATATATGATTCAAAACATTACTTACTTTGACAGTTTTTCTTTTAGTATATTATGCCAAAAGTATATTGTATCTTTCAAATAATTTCTCAAATTCTGACCACAAAAATTAGCTAAATTTCTACTAACTTCAGTTAAGTTTGCAAAAACTGTAACACATTTTTCCTCATCCTTTCCCACTTCTTTTTGCAACTCATGACTGGAATGAGTGTGAAAAATTTAGATTGAGAAGAAAATATTAACAAGTTTCAATATTACCTTAAAGATTCAATGTGTAGAATAACTTTCATGTATTGTAAAGTACATTGCAATGTATTCAGTTTTTCAAAATAAGTCTTTATATCACTTCTAACCTCTTCAATTTCATTTAAGTCAGTTTCTATTTGAGATATTACTTCGTTGGTCCTAGTAATAATATCCGAAGCATTTTGTACCAATGTTTCTCCATCTTTTATACTTCTTCCAATTAGAAAATTATGATTTGAAACATCTAGCTGAAATCAAGAAACATTCGTACACTTAAAAATACAAAATACCTCAATAGTCTGTAGATGAAAATATATTAGTTTTAATAGAATATAGCAGAAATAATTAATGACTAGATATACAAACCTGTTTTTCAACTTCTTTTCTTTCTTCCAGTAATTTATCTCGTATTTGTAGACACTTATTAAGGTCTAGCAAGTCTTTTCCAAACTCTTCGTTTAGGTTTGCAATCACATTTATTTTAAGTTCAGAATCAAATTCAAAATTCATGCTGCTATTCACTTTATGAGTTGGCAGTAAACAACCACTTGTTTTTTAAATATACAATAAAAATATGCCTAATAGTGGAAATACAAATATTGAAGAATTGAATTTATAAAAAGTATGTGATTATATCATTTCAAACAATAGAGTTTGAAAAATTTACTTAAAACATTTCAAATTGAAAAATATTTAATTTGAATTGTCAAATTGACAATGTAAATTGTCATTTTATGATGATATTATCTTCTTCTGTTCCACTGGCCACGTACCTAGCACGTACATAGACACATACATACACAACTGAAAATGTAATAATGGTTGCATAGCTTTATCAAAAAACAAAGATTCTGGTAGATAGAAAAGGATGTGAAAGTTACCATGGAGATTACAAATCATAACATAAACACAGTACTTTACAATTTTTGAAAGATAATCATGACTTTGAGCGAAATAAATAAGTTAATCTGTTTTCAACAATGTTTAGAAAAATCCTTATCAGGTACTATACGGAAATTTTTAGACTACGAAGATATTCTAGAAACATGTTCAACTCAAGATAAGAAAAGACGAGAAGAGAAAGATTTATTGCAATTAGAAATTAAAAACATTATGAACAATATAAATACTAAAAAACTACTTTTAAAAAACAATACGTCGTTAAATTCTTCCGAATTAACACAATTTAAAAATGAAATGATTTTAATTCAAGACTCCATACAAAGTGGAAAAATTAATTGCAAGCTAAAGTTAAAGTCATTAAACATCGAATACATGGATATTATTCAAGATGTTGATTATTACACAGAAAAGATGCTAGAATGGTCTGAGCCCATTAGCGTTAATAGCATTTTAAAGATTAAAACCAATTATAAGAAGCATCGCAATAACTTAAAATGTGTTGAAATAAGAGAATTCATAGATTTTGTTATGAAGAGTGGTGGGCATGAAAATGGTTGGGATAAAGATGATCACCAAATATTTATTAAAATTCGAAATAAATTTAAAGATAGTGTGGTTGTTTATCAAAAAATAAATGAGCTACTACCAGATAAAAGTATAGAAGATGTAAAAGACCATGATGAATGGTACAAACAGTACCTTATTCTCAAGAGAAATAAGCAAGAGGCTTTAAAAAGATGGAAAGAATCAAAAAATGAAAAGTCAAGTCCAGTTTTGATGCATAAAGAAATACCAAAAGATAAAATACTTTGGAATCATTCACAAGAAGATTTAAAAGAGAAATTGAAGAAGTGGCAACTGGAAAGAGAAGCAAAGATGAGAGATAATCTACTTATAGACGAATTGAAAGAGCAAAGAAAAAGAGAATTAGAAAATTTAAAGAAAAAGAAAAACGAAGAAATGAAAAAAGCCGTGAAAGAGTGGAAAGCAATGAAAATATCTTTGGAGCAAGAGGACATTTTAAAAAGAAAAGATCTAGAAAAACAGGAGAAAAAGAGAATTACTGCTGAAGCTAACAAACTAATTAAACAATTTCAAACACAAGACGATTATTATATTTTAAAAATGAGACAACAAAAAAAACGACAAGAAATATCAATACCAGTCAGAAGTAAATCAAGCCAAATCGCGAAAAGAGATCCTAACAGAGTGCTCAAACCTACAAGACAATGGATAAATAGGGTGCACGATGAAAACATTTATCCAAGGGAGCATGTTATTCCTCTTAAGAAACTTCCCAAGTTACGAGTTCCCGAGTGGAGAAAAAATACTGTTGTTGAAGTGTAGTTGTAACAATAAGTATGTCTATTTGTATTTTCATAAGCAATATAATTTTTTTTCCTTTTTCTATTTTTTGAAAGTAGGTAGTTTTTCCAATATGAGCGGAAAGAGACAAAGATCAACAAATTTCTCTCAAAATGAGAAAATAGTGTGCTTGAATTTAATAAGAAAGCACAAGCACATAATAGAATGCAAGGAAACAGGTGCGGTAAGCTGAAAGAATAAGGAACAGGTCTGGACAAAGATTGAGAGGGAGTTTAATGCACAATCCAATATCTACAGATCTGTAGATAATTAAGACGATTTTACAAAAATGAAAAGAAATAAATCTTTTTCTAAAAGTTGTTGCATCCATCCCTTCAAAGTGATTTTCCTTCTGATATCTTCTTCTTGGAATCCCAAAGTTTAGTATGTCCAAGATTTCTAGGTCATCTTCATCGTCTTAAAAATCCATATTTCATTGAAATAGGAATTTATCTTGCAAATTCGTCAAGCACTTCAGTTGATTGTCATATTGACATAACTTTAATTAATAATTATATATCTTAAACCCTACCTCATCTGTGGATTAGATTTAACTATTAATTATAGCATTAACTTGAGAATAAATGTCATGGTGCAAGGAACATTTTAATTTGATTGGTAATTAAAATTTAACCACAACTTTAATAAGACCAGTGCAAATGACTGTTAGCAAGTAAACCCCCCTTTCTCTTTAAAAAGCCTAATTTATTATTATTATAACAAAAATCTCTCGTTAGTTCTGGTTTTGACACAATTTTGTTTCAAGTGGACACTTACTTTAAGGTTTAAGGTATAAAAATAATGTATCTTTTTATTAGAAATGTTTTATTAACTTAATTTGAAATAAGCTGGATTGCACCACCACCTAGCCTTTATAATTCTTTTAGTTACAATAAAAAAATTTCAAATATACAAAAAACAAGATACTACTTTACATTTAAAATAAAAACAAGGCTTGTTTAAATTGTACGATATGTTCCCCAAAGGCAAACTATATGTATTATATACAATGAAATAATTGAAAATTTTGACTAAAATAGTGTCTATTAGAACAGATATCTGAACTAAAAATAAAACATTATCAGATAGTATCAACATTTAAGTGTAAAAATTGAATTCGTTGTATAATTTTCATTTTGTTATGTCTACTACAGCATTCAATATTTTGAAAAGTAGAAACAATGTTATAAACTAATTGATAAAATTAACGCATAATTTTCCTTACTTTTGATTTAGAAGAAATCTTTAAATTTTCTACCTATTTAAATGATTTGCTCTACACATTGTAGGAAATTTATTGAAATTAACACAAGTATTTTGGTTATATAAATTTATTATACCGGGTGAAATGAAACAATATATATATGTACCGTAAATTCTAAACACCCTGTGGGGTAAACTGAAGGCTACTATTTTTTCCTTTACTACCTATTTATTCTCAATATTTTCTTTTTGTATCCATTCCAATTTCTTTTTCTTTACAAAAGATTCAAATTTTTAATTTATTACTTGTTTATGTTATATTTAAGTTTATATCCATGCGGTATAATAAATTGTCAAATTTATTTTTACAAAAAATCAAAATATGATATGATAATTTTAATAAATTTCCTACAAAATGCCAAAAAATCATTTTAATTGGTTGAAAATTATGAGTTATTCTAAATGAGCAAAATTTCAAACAATGAGTTTATTTATTAAAGAAGAAGGTATTTTATTCATGTGAAATTACTCAAAACAATTAAGTACTTGAATTATTTCTTTTCCCAATTAGCTTCCATTTATACTCGTTAATAAAATCCTCAAAATATGTCTGCTAATAATGCTTATTGTTGGTAAATATTTCGATACTATTTGATATATTTGGTAAACATAACAAATGAGATTGGAAAACTGGATAAGAATCAAATTTAAGACTTTAGATATTCAACTAAATAGATTAGACATAAAAATATACATTTCTTAATTTACATATTTCTTTAAATAGTACCCTGTAACGCATACATTGTTAATCTATTAATTTCTTTTAATATACAAATATTTACAATTTTCGTTAGTAAAAGAAATATTTACTTAAATAATGGAGAACACTTGATACATGTCCATTATCTATTAGTTTTTATAAATGAACGTTGTCCATAATAAAAGTGTTAACATAGTTTCATAATTAAAGAATAATAATTTTTTCTTTAAACGGTTAATATTCTAGAATCTATAATATCTATCCAAGTTGTAACTATGATATGAAATATTTTTCAATTTTAATTTCAGAAAGTTATTCTTTAAACAGACTGTTCATATCCTTAATATCGTATGGAAAAAGGCTGTCTACACTTTGAATCAGACTTGATTAAACATGTCATTTTCCAGTAAAACTAACTACACATTATTCTAGAAAGGAATTTAGTAATTTTTGTTTTTTTAGTAGAAAAATTATTTATAAAAATAATACAGCTCTGGAATAGAGAAACTATATTTTTGATTTTTTAACATACAGAAACTGTTTGGAAAGAATAATTTTCTTTGTTTTTAAATAAAATTAAAAAAGTTTTATAGAATGGCTCAACGTTGTATATATAAAAATATTCCAATAAGAACTACTTATTACACATTTTACTACTTTTTTGTCTAATCTCTTTAGTGGATATGTTTTAAAAAAATTGAGATTTAGTATTATAGTGTTATATCTAATTATTATACAATTATATTGGCGATAAAATGATTGATGATTTTTTCAATATTTCACCTAAATAGTTAAAGTACGGGATGAAATACAGAAAATATAAACAAAACTAACTTTCAGTCATTTTGAAAAATTGTTTTTAGGGTGCTTATAGTAAAACACTGATCGTTATTTGCTTTAGTTATATGGTCAATGCATTATATTATAGCTGAAATAAATACAACAATTAACAGTTTATAACACTATTATTTCAGTCATAATATACACTTTGACTGTAAAAAAGTTAAATTTTAGATGTCTATTATTCATCAAAAATAATGCTACAAAGACCAAGAGGAATTCGTTGAAAACATAAACCTCAGATTGAAGAAATTCATCTAAAATATATCAAATAAATAAATTAATGTGGATTCCATTTCATGCGGGCATCATACAAAACGAAAACCTAACGAATCAGTCAAGACTGCTGCATCAGTTTCAACTTTGGGGATTGAAAATTGGACCCTTCTAAACAATTTGAAAAATATATTATTACCTTTGACTGGCAATTGAAATGTTATATTTCAAAATCAAAACTCTACAAAGTAAAAACGTGAATAAACGAATCGTCGATTTTATAATAATCTTGAAGAGGCAGTCAATTTGCTCGAATATAGAGCATCAAAAATAAGTTTGTTTGGTGAATAAATGTTTTCCGAAAATTAATATTTACACTAGTCACATTTTTAATTCATCCTGTACTTTATCCAAGGCTATTTTTGTATTAAAACATAATATTTAAAATATTAGTTTGTGTATTGTACACTTTTTTTGCTGAATAGTTTTAATAACACTTTGAAGTTTACATTATGTATAATAACATACAGGAATTTTTAATTATAATAAAAATATTTTATTTACATAACTCAAACAATTTGCAGTCTATTCAACATTGTTATCTAGGCACCTTTTTTCAAAATGTATAACGCTAAACCGATGATAACTATTTAATAAACATTTTGAAATCTGCCTAAATATTATTATTACATTCCAATTTCGAAACGACCCGTTTTACCTGGTACTGATTTACAATTTTTTATAGTTTTTCAAGAATCAAAAACCAAATTTACCAAATGTCGTACAGTTTTATATAAACTTGATGTGGAATATAATTAAATAGGTCAATTTTCAATAAAATCGGTCAATTTTGAATTAAATCAATATTAATCATACAGTACAAACATTTTTAGGTTAGATTTTAAGCTATTAACAGCCAAGTTTTTGTATTCAATTCTTTGTGATTATTGTCAATATTCAGTTTATTATTATTTTAATAAATCAGATTTGTTTAAATAAAGATAACTTATTAATAGAAGTGCGTTTTAAATAATTTTCTTGGTATATGTACAGTTGTCAGAACCAAACATGAGCCCCGGAAAATATGCGAACTAAAATAAGGTCATCGCAAGCAGCCAATGTTAACGATTGTCCATTAGTAATTATCAAATGTAATCGAAATAATATGACCGAGTGATTTCATCAACATACATCATTTTATTCATTCTGTATCAGTGATGTCAATGCGAGGATGATTATCCGATTTTTAGACAATTTCACTAATTTGGATCCAATAGTTTTTCGAATATTTTGTAGAAGGGATATATAAAATGGCTATTGTTTTTGGGGATTTTCCATATTGACTGGGGTCACTTTACTTTATTTAGATAACCAATGTGTCCTTTTGGTAATTTTGACAAATTCTGATAATTTGAATAGTAAGTTCGGGTAATTTTCATTTTTGCATCGGCAACACTGGACTATAATCAGTTCATATTTTGTTGCTTTCCATAGAAACTTGACCCTTCTTTTTCATGACATTAATACAGTCATGAAATTTGAAAATATAGACATTTAGGGCGAACGGTAGTTTTAGTTTTGGTCCGATATAAATTTTTTTATCAATATTTAGAGTTAAATTTTTAGCAAGTTTGACTTTGTTCACATATTATTATCTAATACTTGACATTTATGATATCGATATTTGATTATCGATTCAAAATATTACTACAATACTACAAAAATACAACTACAGCGACATGAACACGCCCACCAGGGCTCACGTTTGCTTCTACCAACAGAGGATAATTTAACATTCTACGAAGAAAAAGGCTTTTACCCGCGACTTCACCCGCGTTGAAGTCGAAAATGGTTCTAGTAAGATTTATAATTAGAATTTTACGTTATTACGAATGTTGCATTGTACCAAGCTTCAACGCTTTTTTTTCAAACGTGTCCAAATAAAATGAAATTTAAATAAAAAGCATTAAGGAGTATTGATATCAACTAAGATGCAAATCAACCCCAAAATAACCTTCTACCCCTTTTTAACCGTTTTAGGCGATATGAGTTTCAATAAAATACGAAACACACCCCTCATCAATTCTGTTAAAAAATGTTTATGCAAAATTTGAACCCCTTTAGGGGTAGAATTTCGGAAAATCCTTTCGTGTAGGATGCCTACGTCATACAAAGAACACACCCTTTGTATAACGTACGCAGGACAAAGCATTTTATATGTGTATATTGACAGAAAGAAAAATGTACATTTGAACTACTGATATTAAAAAAGTCCCAGAATGTTATTATTTTAAAGACAAAGCTTTAAACATTTAAATGTATTAAACAAGAAAAGTAGTGGAAGCAAAAAGTGTACAAATTCTATGTTCACCCAAAAAAACAACTAGTTATTAAAGGAATTTAGATATTTTAAAAAACCTTGAAAAAAAGTGTAATTTTATTTGACTGTTGCTAAATCCAGTGTACACATATGAAAAATATTTGTAATTAAAATATAAATAAAGTAACTATATCCCCTCTCCGAAAGGAACAAATACGAAAATGATTATACTGGGTGTTCCAGGAGTTTCTACCAAAAAGGAGCTAAAAATTATGATAGTATTCATATTTAATTTGTAACTTAGTCCCTTTAACAAACTTTTCCTAAAGTTAAAAATAGAAAATTGTTTTTTATTTATAGTTGCTTAGACGATTTTGGACAATAGTACATTAATTTAATCCTTTAATAACACTATAAATGCACACTAGCTGATGTTATAAATAGATCTACACTACCCTTGTGAACTCAGGTACAGAATAGGACTAATGGTTGATATCTTTATTCATTTAAAAGTTAGGGTATAACTCGAGATGCTTTCTGCAACTGATTTATCTGTTTGTAGGAACCTGATTAATGCTTTCATGCTCAAGCCTAAACTATAAAGTTACCTTTATTTAAACAAAAATATAATGAGTTTGTACTATTTGCTTAATTGCTTTTTGACATTAATAAAAAATATATTTCAATTTTTTATCCACGCAGGATATGTAAAGCTTGTTAAACGTTATCCTAGATAAATAAATATTATTAAAAAAATCCAATAAAATAAAAGCGTGTAATCTAACGGACACTCAATAATTGGATTGTCACATACATGCAAATTTTTAGTCAACCAATACAAAAAATGACATTTGAAGTATTAATTTTCGGATGTAAAATCCACTATTTTTTAAGGCAAGTATTCTTCAATTTCCGAAACTAGCATTTTTGAAAAAACAAAGCGTTCAATACAAAGCGAAAAAGTCTCATCGTATTTAGTCGAGATAAAATAAAAACAGTTTTTTTGTGATGAAACTTATCTTCTGCAAAGATGAAGAATTTTTTGAAGAAAAGTGCCTTCAAAAATAGTCGATTTTTCATTAGGAAATTAATTCGGTCGACGAAGAACTCAATTTGCAGGCTCGATTATAATGGACAATTTTTCGTCCTTGGTAAATAAATAACTATTCTCGGAATATCATTAAATGACATCTAACATGTCCTAAATATATATTTTACTGATTGCCAGTAAAAGTATGCTTTCAGTCCCGATGCAGTAAAAACTGTTAAGGCAGCCAAACATGTCGTACACCAAATTTAATAGGGGAAAGAAGGAATGTAAACAGGTCCATTTAGTCCAGTTATTTAAGGATCAACCTCGGAATGATAAATGCTGGCTTAAAAGTCGCAAATCAATTTCATATGGGCGTATCAAGATATTCAAGGCGAAAGAACATAAAAATCAGTTTTTTTGGAAATATCTCGCTGCATTTGCTCCAATTCGTATTTGGGTCACACTGTATAAAGTATAATAAAGTTTAAAACTGTGTTATGAAGTGAGATTCTCGATTTGACATAATATGCAGTTCTTCGCGTTCTATCTCAAAAACAGTTCAATGTATAAAAAAGTGCTTGAAACAAAATCTTTTATACAAGGTTTCGCAGAACTTCGTACTAAAAACTTGAGAGATTAAAAGTTATGATAGTACTTCACATAAAATGTTTTCCTAGTACATGCAAAATTTAGCTTGTTTTATTTTGAGGTATACAATTTTTTAAGGCTAATAAATAATATTCAAAATGGGTGTATGGCAAATCATAAACATACTTGTTTAAATTACTATTGAACAAAAAGCATCAGCATAAGATAAATGTTCAATATTTCAAGGGTACTTGTTTCTTATAAAGTTTTCTTAAAGGCTTTTTGTGAGATTATCATTACAAGTATAATGTACATTTCAAAGAAACATGTACTATGAAGTGAGTCACAAACTGAATGATTAAAATGCTGCGTTAGTTAAAGTAAAATAATTGCGTATTATAATAAGAAAAAAAATTTAATACGAATGGTAACCAATTAACCTGTTTCCTCTAAAGATTTAAAAACAATCCACTAGTGGGGTGGAAAAATGCATTTTCAAAACCTCATTTTCACAAACCAATATGCGCAACATCTTCACTTGTCTGCAAACTGACTGACCAGAAGGATTCATAACTCAAAGTGGAGGATTAAGCCCTTTTCTTTCCATGGTGCTTATGGATGAAATCGTAAAGAAAACACTTGCAAAAAGTAGGAATAACAAATGATGCCTATGCAGACGACAATACAAAGCTAAACCCCCGTATGTGCAAAACAATAAAAATGGCGTAAAATAACAATTAAACTTCAATGTATAATATAGCTTCACCTAATGGCTTCAGATTATAGAACCTGTATTACAGTAGAAGAAATGGACGAGTAAATTCATTTTTTCATGTGAAAACCTTCATATTTTATCACTTTCATAAAATAAAAACCCATACGGTAAATATCGTTATGAAAAATGAGGCCTTATACTGGGGACAATACCGGTATTTTGATAATACGGTTATTGCAGCAGTGTAGAAATGCCGGGATATTCCTAAGGAAACGACCAATTTTTGCAATCCAATTACAGCAGTTATAGAGTTTTATTTTGATATTATACACAAATATGCGGCAATAATACCTAATAATCAAGTTAAAATAGAAACATCTTAACATTGTTTTATATTAAAAAAATTTTTTCAGGTATTTCCAGCCAAAACTGTTCTCTATTTTCTGGTATATTATCACCAAGATATTTTAGGATGTTTTCCACTTTACTTTTTCCAAAACCGTTAGGTTGTGATTTGGTTAGATTAGGTTGTGATGGGTCTGGAATGTCCAAAATATATTTTTTCTAGCAAAAAATCGAGTTTTCTCCAATTATCATTATTATTTCTTCCAAAATATAACTCGTACTCATTACGTTTAAATAATTTTTCAGTAATTTTCGAAATGTACAGTTTTGGAGTTTCTTTTTTAACGTTAGCTACAGAAGGCAAGTTTTCCCACAGTTCTTCAAGTTCCATTTTTTCAACATTGACCCTTCTTTCTGACTAGATATTATTGGCATACTAAGACAATTAGAAAGAAACACGTATGAACACGTCCGAAATATTGTAGACGCTACGCGTAATCCGTATTTGAATTTTACTAAAGAAAATCTACGTATTTGATTGCAAGTATGTGTTTATCCTATAGTAAAACAAAAATACGTGAACTTTTCTTAGCATTTAAGGTATTTTTTGCAAATACGAGTAAAAAAATGATCGATTTTTAGCGTTTTTGAGCAAAATACGAGGTTATAGCATAGAAAAGATCCAAGTGTTTAATATTTTTATTATACCAAACACAATATCTCATTTTTCGTTTTTTTTTTTCAAATACGGGGATTTAGCTTTGGACGGCAGAATATTATATTTGCAGGAAAACTCAATTGAAATCTCCAGAGGAAACAGGCTAATTCTAGAATTTGTTCCGTCAAAGTGTCTCTAAAAATGGTGATATGATTTTATTATCAAGATCCCCCACTACAATCGCAAGTAAGATGATTTGACAAAATTTTAAATAATTTCTTTAGCTTAGGATGACTTCTTGGTCTCGTATCTATAATTCTATATTTACAAATGGCAGTCATTTCAAATTTTCACTCCCTAAGAAGTCTTATCAACAGGAAAGTTTGCTAATTACAGCATTAGCAATAATAAATAAAGAATTATTTTAACAAACTTTATAAAACAAAACTAATAAATAGCAAATTAATGATAAAAAAATATATTGCTTTTCAACATAAATTCGGTCAATTTCATCTGGAACACTTTAAAGTAACATATCAATGTACGTAATAAATATAAAGTTGAAATTTTCAATAACAAAATTCAAATGGCACATATTAAAGGCTTTTTCAGGATCGAAACTATAAAATGCAAAAACATTTATTAAATTAAATTTAAAGGGGCGCGAGGCAAACAATTTGTACAAAAATATGAATTGATCCCGAAGAGGCATTTAACACGTACAAGCCATATCAACAGTCAATTTTTATGAGTCCTATTAAGTTAATTGCTTATTGCAACTTTTCCTGGAAATATGTTCCACGACTAAATGGGAACATCACTAACAAGAATATCACAAGATTTATTTGTTGATATTGATAGACTCGATATATTTTAACTTTCTACGTGATTTTTAGCTTGCCACTTGAAATCACTGTTCATTACCCATTGTTGACCCGGACTGGAATTGCAAGCTTTGAGAAGCGGCAGATTCACATCACTAGCATCCGGTTTTGTAAGGCAACTTCCTGTATTAACATGCTTGATAGATTTTTCCTGAAATAAAAATATTCTATTAACCCATATTCCACAAACATTGTTATTTATAGACAGTTATTCAAATAT